>CM034238.1:21033130-21335630 GCA_019916065.1 Vitellaria paradoxa
GTTAAATATATTCGTATCCGGTAGATACCCGCTTCACCCATTCTGTTCGAGAATGGTACAAGGATGTTAGTAGCGGAGACGGGAACGGGAACGGATATGGAGATTTAAGGTGTTACTTGAACGGGTACGGGGACAGGGACGTGCAATAATTCTTATCCCACCCCGTACCTACTTAAATATTTATTTATTAATTTATATATATTTTTTTAACTTTTATTTAATATATATATAATATTTATAATAATTTTTAATATTTATTTTATACATATAATATAATTTGTAATAGTTAATATATTTGACGGGTAAACGAGGACGGGAACAAAGAAATCATTACTTAGTGGGAATGAGTATGAAAAATTTTTTTTCCCGAAATAGGAATTGAGACGAAAACGGGTAAGTATATTGATAAACAGGACGGGAATAAGAAAAGTCATACCCCCATACCCGCCTGGTTGACATCCCTGCCTCGCATCGCAAACAGCATAGCAGTACAGTGTCATGTGGTGTACCAAATTTAAGTTTCAAAAGATCATTCAAGGAGACAATGCCCATGACCACCATAAACATATGTACAATGTAATGGATAGGAGTTATCCCTTACCAGCACAAGACCTCTCTCAAACAAGGGTGTACGGGGAAACAAACCCCCCCTCTAATAGAAAGAATAGGTCAGATTGCCGATTCCCATTCTCGATAAGGACAGAGCTTGACTCGAGTTTTAAGACATCATGAGGGATCCTAAAATCCCCCCATAGATGTTCTAAACCCTTTTGCCTCGCAACCGAATGGCTATACCAGCCATTTCCCAAGGGAGTGCTACGGGCCAATCCAAGATTTTAGATATGTCTGCGCCAACATAAAATCTTAGATTCGCGTGAGCTGATTCACAAGAATTTAAAGTAGAGTGAAGTAAATTAAGTTATAAAAATTTAAATTGGATTAAAAAAATTTAGACCGGTTAAATTTAAAAAATAAAAAATTTATTCTAAAAAAAAAAAATTTAGGCGGGCCACCTAGGTTACATGAGCCCTAAGTATGCATCCGCCACTATGCCATGTATACTAATGAGTTGGTCTCTGCATTGCCTGAGGAATCGGTCTTCATTACTGAGCCACTTCTCATCTCTCATGCTGTAATGGGCTTCGGGAATGGTTCCGAGCCATATGCCCAGATCAGTTTTTTCCTCTTGCAGCCGGACAGTCAGTGGGTGGATATTAAACTCTACCTATCAACGGTGGTATCGTAAAGATAAGTTTATTCTTGCTTGCGTTAATGCTACTTTGTCCCCGAAGGTTCTTAGTTCTGTCCATAGCATTAAATCTTCAAAACCAGTTTAAGACTTCATTATCAAATCAGTTTGCTCCTCAATCTTGTTCCGCGATATATTAATCTTTTGCAGCACTAGTTGATAGGCATTAACTAGGATAATCGTTCTTGTGTTATGTACTTCGGTTAGGCCAAGAATCTTGTGGCCCAACTCACCTCGACTGGACAGAAATTTGACGAGGATGACCTGGTTTCGACCTTTCTTGGTGGCTTAGATTCATCTTTTCTTCCCTTTCAGAGTTCCATCAACATTGCCACACGTGACAAGCAAATGTCCTTTGTTGATTTCAAGCTGAATTGACCTCCTCGGAGTAACTTCTTGAGTCTTGACTCATACCAAAAGACCATTCGACATAATCCTTCATTTACTTTATTTGATAGCTAGCCTCCCCAATAGTTAATCGGAACAATCTCCGAAGAGTACCAATGGTCTTTCACTGAACCGAGAATCATATCAATTTTTTTTTCTACACCAAATCACAATGCTTTGGATTGTTTCCGTCGTTTTGACTTGCTTCTAAGGATCAGAGGGTGGTCAGCATCCTCCTTAAACTTGCCATAGTAGTAGCTCAAGTTAATGGGGGGTTTGAGGGAACTGCAGTGAGGTTTTACAATGCAAGAGCTGAAGTGGTGAGATGATGATTGAATTAATAAATATTGTAATAAATGCTATTTGACAGAATCAATAAAATTTAATAAAATCGTGGCCCTTCATCTCACCACTTTAGTCTCCGTACAAAATTAAAAAACTTTAATTAAATCGTGGCCTTTCATCTCATCACTTCAATTCTTGCAGTGCAAAATCCACTGTAATCTCCTGCAACCCATGTTAATGCTGCCTTTTCTTCTAAAACAATGAGCATTAATTCTGGTGGTAGCACCTGGCCGGTGTGCAGATTCCGGCGTTGATAAACACATTACAATGAATTTTGGAGAGCTCTATCTTGGGAAAGAGTAAATAACGACCTTTTGTTGCTTCTAAACATGAAAAGGTCGCTTCTAAACATGAACCTCATTCGGTAGTGGAACTTATCCACTGTGATGCATGTTTGGTTTTGTTCAACTCTGTTTCTTGATAGACGCTTATCTAGTGCAATTTTAATAGATGATTTTTCTTGGTTTTATCCCTTGCAATCAGAGGTTGATGCGCACTAATAGTCGTTTGTCTGATTCAAGCTTCTTGTTCAAAACCAAATTTTCTGCTAAGAGTAAAAAGATAGAGGGGAGAATATGTTCAGCAATTTTTTTTTTTTTTTTTCAAAAGCTTTTTTCAGATAGTATTATTTAACATTGCCTGAGTTGTTACACTGCTTAACAAAATGGCGTGACAAAACAATAACATTGGTATATAGTGGATATTGGCTTAACCCTCCTTGCTCAATCAGGCTATTATTATTATTGATCTAAATTGGCGTAGAAAATTTATATTTTATTTAATTTTAAATAATAAAATATTATAAAAAGTAGCAAAATTTTCTATTAGCCAAAACGAAAAACTACTCTCCTTTTATAAATTCTCTCTTGTTATGATCAAGCTAATGAAAAGAAAGAAAAGACGAGTAAAATGTTTTTTCTCTTTATTTTTCTTTCTATTCACAAATTTATGCTTCAATCGTAGCATAACAAAATATATGAAGAGAGAAATTTGAACTAAAATTTATTTAATCTCAAAAATAACCCTAATAAAAAAAGTATAGGTAGAATGGGAATTCATGCACCAAAATATTAGGTGAAAAACTTTGAAAGGAAAGGACAGTTAAATCTAGACTAACATAACATTTAGTGGATGGTGGGGCTAGCGGGCCAAGCTCAAACTCAAACCAACACTAGTTCAATTAAAAAAGCAAACTTGAATTGCATATGCCACCATCTTCCCATGTGAATTAGACGGATGGTGTTTCCTTCCAACTTTCCATCGTTGATATTACTAATTTACCAGTCATGTTAATTGGAGAAGGAAATCCCATTGATTCACTCTTCTCAAAAGCCACCGACAGAAATAGAGAAAAATAACCCGAGTTATTGAAATAGGCCTTATCTGGGTCCAAAAGTCGACAGCATCTCTAACTTTCAAGCAATGAAGTCTCATGGCCCCCAGTTATTGAAATTTTTCTCAGCTGGGTCCAAAAGTTGTCGGCCTTTTTAGCTTTTTCTCATGCGCGTCCCGATAGGCGGTCCAAAAGTAGAGAGAATCTTCAACTTTTATGCAACAAAGCAGGACGAAGCGCGTCCACTGTCAATAAAACCTTGTCCAAACGGCAATGCGTGCTGGCTACTCAAACCGATACTAAGGTGGCGTTTTATCTCAAAATAACCATGATAATGTAGCAGTAGGTGCAATGGGAACTCATGCACCAAAAAAAGCTTTGAAAGAAAAGGAGCGTGGAATCTAGACTCACATATTGACTTGAAAAGCAAAAATAATATTATTTAGGCATCGTTTGGAGTGTAATAAAATTCCATAAAATTTCAATAACCTCTATAACTCATTACAATTCTCTATTACACTTTTACTTTTCTCACCTTTACTAATTTTAAAAAATTTCAATACTTTACTAAAAAAATAGAAAATTCGTAATGAGTCTAATCGAGTGCAATTTTTTTTTTATAATCATATTCTTCACGTCGAAAACTTTTAAACGAGTACCATTGTTGCTAGTTTATCTCTATTTTTTTTAAATTTGTTAGAACGAATTTAGACAAACCGTTCTAACGTTTACCGATATAGAATCCATTAGAACGGATTTGAAATGACGTTATAACAATTTTGACATTATTCAGAGAGAGAAAAGAAGCATTTTTTGAATCCATTAAAACGGATTTAAGAAACCGTTCTAACGGTTTTGGCACTGTTCATCTTTAAAAAACGCGATTTGAAAAGAAACACTAAACGCCTTTTTTTACTCCAAACCACATTTTTTCTTATTTTTTTTTAATTTTTTATTACTCCAAATGCTACCTTAGTGGTTAGTGGATGGTGGGGGGCTAGTGGTCCAAACTCTTAACCCACACTAATTCAATTAAAACAAACATGTATACGCAGGCATCTAACCAATGTGAAACTGTGGAAGTTGTGAAAGAAGAAAAAATATTGGAGTTGTTGATGACTATTGACCATCCCTCGAGCAAGGAAGGACGGATGGTCTTTCCTCCCAAGTTCCCATCAATTGATTGGTGTGTTTAGAACTATATAAAATGATATAGAATTGTGAAAGTTAGTATTTTATATTTTGTGTAGTGAATAAAAAATTTAAATTTATATTTTCGTAATTTGTATTAATTTGTATTTATAAAGATTTGTATTTTTTTATAACTCTAAACGTTGCCTAAATACTTATTGTTGGAAAATTTGGAATTAAATAGGAAATGGTGAATGAGAAATTGCATTTTCCATAGAGCACTCTTGAATTGGAAAGTGTGAAAGGCTAAGTGAAAGTGTGAAAACACTTGTCCCACATTGGAAAAGAGGTAAGAGGTTAAGTGCTTCATATATGGTTACACTTTTTATGAGTGGTAACCAATGTTAAGTATACTATGCCTCGCGCGCACGCACAGGGGGTGCAAATCCTACGCCCCGACGGAGGCAGCCCGATAAACTTCTGTCGTGTGCAAGCGCGCGACCTGCGGACACGAAAAACGGGTCTCGCGAGTGGTCCAGTTTTAGCCTTTTAATTATCCACCAGCAGTTACAGATATTGGCTTAATTATGTAACAGGTTTAATTTAAATTAATTCTGTAACTGCAGCAGGTTAATTCCTAGTTTGCCCCCTCTTCCCCATCTATATACAGCCTTTTCCCTGCTTAAAAAATTAACCAGCAGCAAAAAGACTCTCTCTTCATCTTATTTCTTCTCTGCGTATTTCCTCTTCCAGTGATAGTGTTCTGCGTTTGTTTATTGTTCGCCGAGAGTATCGAAGTCTGTGTTATCTTCGGTGCTGTTGTTAACCGTTGTATCCTGGGAAACAGACGTCCATATAACCTCACGCACAGGTAGAGGGGACGAATCTGTTTTAAGGAAACTGTGTACATCACAGTCCTCGGTCTTCCTGCATTTTCTGTTTTATTCTGATAATATATATATATATTATTGCAACTGTTATTTGAAGAAATAATAATAATAAAAATATATATATATTTCTGCCTCTCATTTCATTGTTTCGTGGAAGTCATCTTTTCTTTTAATTTAATTTTAATTTAGTTTCCTCCTTCTTATTTTTATTTTCAACACTTATTTACCAGTCGTATGATAGTTTATCTTTATTTCCTTTGATATAAAAAATTGTGCGAAACTGGAGAAAAAAATCCCATTAATTCACTCTTTTCAGAAGTTACTAACAGAAAATAGAGGAAAATAACTATCCCAGGCCAGTTATTGAAATTTGACGCAAACGGACGACTCCACAAACTTCTGTTAATCTTCCAAATTAGAGCATTGCAGTTCGTTGTGGAATAGAAGCCCCTTCGTCCCAGATACAACCAAGAAAAAAAAAACGAATTAATAAACTCATTTTCTAATTTAATTACTTGGAGTTATCAAGATTTCAAAACTAATACCAAAATAAATATTAAAGTGAGTGAGAAACCAGTTAAGGGTGCGTTTGGAGTCTAAAAAAAACGAAAAATTTTCAAAATGAAATTTTATTGGAGTTTAGAATATAAAAAATTATTATGAAATAATTGTTAGATGTTTATATTTGATTTGATATAAGTTGTTAAAATTATATGAAGTGACACATGACAAAATTATAATGGAGGATTTTGAAAATTTTTGGGATTTTGTGTAACTTTTTGTATAAATGTCAGATCAATTTTTTTAAAAATTTGTCAAAACTCGTTGCAATGTACTATTTTGATTCATTTTAACGAATTTTAATAACTTTTAAAATTTTTTAGAGTTTGAAAAAGATGAAACGTTTGGAGTTTTTTGGGAAACCTTTAAACTTTTTTGAAGCTCGAAACGCAGCCTAAACTATGTCTTGAGGTATTCCTTTCCGTGGAGGGGAACAGAGTTGGTCACAAACATCAATTTTATAATCAAGTAAGCATTTTGAATTCTTACTTTGGGTCGGTTTGACATAAAAAAATCTCTAAAAAATTTTATAAATCTTCAACAACCTCTCTACTTCTAATTTTTCTGTTATCACTAATATAAAAATATTTTAATATTTCGCTAAAAAAAATCTAAAAATAAGTTAACCAAATGTATAAATTTTTGATACAATCATATTTTTTATGTCGAAACCTTTCAAATGGGTACCATTGTCGCTATTTTTTTATAAATTTTTTTAAATCCATGAAAACAGAATTGAAAAACAATTCCCATAGTTTGCTATTTTTTAAAAAAAAAAAAACTAAAATTAACTTTAAATTATATTTTATTTTAATTTATCTTATTTTTCTTATTTCAAACGGGGCATTTGTAATATTTGGAGTAGTTGAGTGCCAATTTCCAAGAAAGCAACGTCTAGACGGGCGTCTCCAACACTGGCTTTATAATTATTTACATTGTGTGTGCAAGCCACTCAACAGGGAAAGAAGAGATATAGATACCCTATATATATTTCCCTGTTTTTCTAACGAAGGCACAAGTCCACAAACCTTCATTAACCTTACCAGATTTGTGCAGGCTGCTTAATTATTGGGCAATGAAATCTTCCTCTTCCTCTTCCTTTTCCTCTTCTTCTTCTTCCAGATCACCACCACAACACAAATATGACGTCTTCTTGAGTTTCCACGGAAAAGATACCCGCAAGAGCTTCACTGATCATCTGTATGCGGCGTTAGTGCTGCATGGGATTGTCACATTCAAAGATGACATAAATCTCAACAGAGGAGAAAATATTAACTATGGACTACCGAAAGCAATTGAGGAGTCTAGAATTTCCGTCGTTGTTTTCTCAAAAAATTACGCGGAGTCAGAGTGGTGCCTCGAAGAGCTTGTGAAGATGATGGAGTGCAGCAAGAGATCGCACCAACCGCACACAGTTCTACCCATCTTTTATGACGTTAAACCCTCGGAGGTGCGGGCACAGAAGGGCAGCGTTGCGGATTCGCTAGCCAAGCACCAAAACTGTGGTCCTAAAGTGGAGAAGTGGAGAGAAACTCTTCATGAGTTCGCCAATTTGTCTGGTTACGTCATAGGGGATTTGTTCAGCGGGTAATTTCTCTATTCTCCTAAAATTCTGATTTGTGTGTCGAGAATTGATCATCTTACGTGGATGTAACTAGGTTTATTAATAAATTGAATATAGTCCAGATCGATCTGGATCAGATCTAATAATATTATATTAGATCTGATTAATGACTCAATGAATCTAAATTTATTGAATTTAATAATCAATAAATTTAGATTTAGATGTGGATAGATCTATTAGATACATTATTTTTAAAAATAAAATATTTAAAATATATTTAAAAATAAAAATTTACATGGAATAAAATTATTTTAATTATTTTACTCTATTATATATGCATATATATATATATATATATAAAGCATACATGAAAATAACTATATTTATAGTGATTGGGCAAACAAAAATGATACAGCAACGACAATAATAGAAAATGCTCTTAATTAGCAAATGAAAAAAATATTTAACAGAAAACAAAAGATTTCATCATTACTCAATTGATGACCATCTTCACAGTAATTCCAATTCAAAATGAACATGACAAAAAAAAAAAAAAAAATGAAAAAGGGAAATGGAAAACTGCGATCGTAAAGTGGAGAAATGGAAAGAAGCTCTTCAGGATTTCGCCAATTTGTCTGGTTTCGTCATGGAGGATTTGTCTAGCCGGTAATTTCTCTACCCTCCTAAATTCTGATTTGCATGTCAAGAATCAAGCATCTTGTGTGGAAGTGAAAGGTTAGAAATTTTTATTACACAGTATAGATTGTTGGAGTTCAATGATATCACAAATTTAATAGATAAAGATATAAACAAGAAACAGAATAGACAAAAATATATAAAAGAAGTGGCTGGCGGTCTATGAGATTGAGAAGTGTTTGTCCTAAAGTCAATGATCCTTTCTATGTGGAGGTGTTATTGGATTGGAGTGGCTTCAAGATTCAACCCAAATTACTTACAAGCAATCTCCTCAAAAGTCACGTCTACTGGGAAAATTTAGACCGTTGATACCCACAAAACAAATAAAGTATAGGAAAAAAAAAACAGATAGGTATGGGAGATATAGAAAAAGTTTTGTTAAATTTGAAACACGAAAGAGAAGTCCTGAATTTATAGGACTTGATGATTCATAATCTCATAATAAACCAACGTCAATTAAAATGGTTCAAATTCCTAAGGACTTTTTTTCTAGGTAATAGACATTCTAAAAAAAATAAAAAAGATAAAATCTTAAATACATTGAGATCAATAAATTAGAAAATAAAGTTCTAAAACTTTAAATGTATTATATTTTTAACAATCCCCACAACATTTTAGAATTTAAAAAAAAAAGATATAAGAAAATAATATCAGCAACATTAATACTGTGTAATAGGTGTAAGTATCTTTTGAACTTGAAACTTGCTCTTAGTGTTAACAATCTCTCTCTAAAGGATCATAGTGGACTAAGTCTTGAACTAGACCCTTTGAACCAAAGTTTGATATGTGACGCACACAGTACCGACTTTTAGACATAAGGCTACTAACGGCCATGCACTAATTTTTATTCTCATGAGAGGCTATGGAGAAGGGCCTAATTCTCTTAGTCACAACCTCACGACAACTCCTATTTAGGTGAATTCTCCAAGAATATATGTGGCCTATACCTTGTGAGAGTTTGCCCGCTTTAAACTCATTCAGGGTTAAGTCCTTCCTCAATATCACATTTTCACAGTACAGATGCCATAGGGATGAGCGAGAGAACAATTAAAAAAAATCTCCGTGTATAATTAGTGCATTTGGAAATAAGTCACGTAATATAGATTATTATTACCAATTGAACTTTCTTCATGGGGCTTCCAATTGCAAAGGTTGGGATCAACTACTCACAATTTTGACAAAATTTCATAAATTTCTTTCATCAACTTACCAATTCGGTCTTCTTTGAAACTATAATTGTTCAAAACTTTATTGGTTATTGGTATTTGATCATATTATCAAGTTGATTGTTAATTAAATTTAAATTCATCGATGTATTGTTATTAATTATTTTTTAATATATTGCTTAAAGTTATAGAATTACTTGAAGTGAAACTCTTATATTCTTGTTTTAAACAGAATTTTAACTCTCCATTTGAGTACGTTATAAAGAATTAATTGGTCAGTTGAATATTCGAGAAACAAAAACTCCTAAAACATTTTAAGAAAATGATAGAAGTGACTAACAGTATTGAACTTGAAAATTTTGATAGCCAACACTTTCGTAGGTGGCAAAAGTAAATCAAATATTGACTAACTGTGTTAGGCCTAATCTTTGCCATAAATGACATATATGAGAACCATGAAGTATCAAATTGGATCTCTAATGAACAAATCAAATTCCATTGTCATAACCATACTTTAAGTGTCTTGTCTGACCATCATTCCTAGGGTTTCATAACCGGAGGGGTGAGTTAATTAACCCCATGCCACCCCACAATCCATCACAAATCCTAAATAGAGCCACATAACCATTATAGAGCAGACGTATAAAATAAAAAGTAATAATAATTAATACAAAAAGAAGACTTGGTTAAGACTGAGGAATTAAGCTCCATTCTAATGCTCAAATTATAATATTCGAACCAAAGGGCCAGTACAACTATATTGGAAAAACAAGAAAACAAACAAAACTATCTCTCTCTATGGGAAAATCCAAGTGTGTTAACAGTCCAAAATACTCCCCAAAATATAGTAGGACCCATCTATGCTTCAACCTTTACACCTGCAACATAGTCTATAGGGATGTGAGCACTAAGTTTATGGGTGCCCACGATGCTCACATAGGCAAATATAATATGCAGCATGAACCTATCTTGACACTACCATGCAAGGAATATCAACAACAACTTGATAATCATAATAACATCATCATATCATAATATTTGATACGACAAACCATATATCAGGTAAAATGTCCCTGACAGTCCAGATATCTTCTTATTATCTTCTAGTTATCCACTCATTATCATCACAACACAACACACCAAGGGGGTGGATATTCTGCAAGACTGACTCATGATTAGCAAGTGCAATCTAAATTAGCGTCGGCTTTTATGGGTCAATCACCCAAGGGAACCAATGAACCGAATCCACGTCACCTCATTTATGAGCCTGACTCAAAGGTCGCGATGTACCTCTGCGTCTTTGTTTATGGATCAATATCCAGCTGACACAATATGCTAATACCAGCATTATGTTATAAGTTTCTAACCTACTAGCATGATGACCCAACCTTGTACAGGTTTATCTACTTTCAACTCATGGGTATCTCGTACCCAAACCATATTTTTTTTTTTTAATCAATATCCATTATTCCCCAATTCAATTACACATCATATTACTTTTATCATCTTTCTCATATAACTTTACCAATTTCACTAGCTTTAATTCAACAATATCATATATCAAATTTTCATATCAACTTAAAACATTAATCCATACAAAGCATCAATGCATCATAATACCAATCAAATAACTAAACTCCTTAGGGTGTCAAATAATTCTCCTCAAATCTCATCTGAGACTAACTCTTTTAAATCACTACTTTTCAGTGTATAATTCCCACCAAAAACCCATCCTAAATAATCCCTTTAAATCACCATTTATCAATTTTTAGGTTCTCCTCCTTGATTATTATTTTTTTCTCGAAAAATATTTTATTTTTCATAATATACTATCTTGAAAAATATAATGAAAAAATTAAAAATATACTTTAATTATTTTTTTTTAAATCCTAATTTTCGAAACTCAAAATAAAAAATGCCTTAGATTCTTTTATTTCCAAGAGTAGGATTTGAAAATTAAATACTTTTCAAACTTTGGACATAGATTAGTGCTGTTAAAGTCTATGCATTGATCTTGATTATCTAATGAGAGGTTCTAAAGAATAACCCAATTATCATAGTCACGGCCTCGCGACAACTCGGTAATTTAATGCTTGAATCATCGCTATGCAAAATGAAAGCACTTTGGAACACAAAAAAGAGACTATGCAAGCTTTCAAATGGTCCATCTATTTTTTATTTCTATTAGTCCTCTTACTTTTTATTTTCTATGCTTGTGTTTGCTTTGTGAGTCATTACTTTTATTATGCCAAAATTATTGTGATCATCTTTTAATCATTTAGCTCTATTGAAATTTTTAAATTCATATTTTTCTTATTATTTCTTATTTTATTCTACGCAGGCATGAGGGAGAAAATATTCAAAAAATTGTTAGAGACATTGAAGGTAAATTAAATCATATGAGTTTAAGTATTGCAGACCATCTAGTTGGAATAGAGTCTCATCAACATCGCGTCATTGAGATGTTGAACATGAATTGTGATAATACTCGTATCATTGCAATATGTGGAATTGGTGGAATCGGTAAGACAGAAATCGCTAAAGCCGTATATAATATGGTTCATAGAAAGTTTGAAGGTAGCAGTTTTATCGCAGATGTCAGAGCAACTTCAGATCAACCAAATGGCATGGTTTTAAAACAAGAACAGATTCTCTATGATATCTTAAAGATAAAAAATCTTAATATTGGAAGTGTTCATCAAGGAATTGAGTTAATAAAAAGGAGAATTTTTTGTCGAAAAGTCCTACTTGTTCTAGATGATGTGGATCATGCCAAACAGTTAAAAGAACTAGCCATCAATCGAAACTTCCTTTATCGTGGAAGTAAAATCATTGTAACTACCAGAGATATTTCTTCTATAAATTCTCTTGAAGTAGATGAGGTATATGAACCTGTGGAGTTGAATAAATGTCAATCTATTGAACTCTTTAGTTGGCATGCCTTCAAGCAAGACCACCCCATGGAAGACTATACAGAGCTTTCAAATATAGTTGTGAGTTACCTTAAAGGGATTCCATTAGCTCTTGAAGTTATAGGTTCCCTCTTGTTTAAGAAAACCAACTCTATGTGGAAAAGTGCCATAAGAGAGTTGAAGAAAATTCCTAATGATAAAGTTCAAGAAAAGCTCAAGATAAGTTTTGATTCACTAAGTGAACAAAGGAAGGAGTTATTCCTAGATATAGCATGCTTCTTTGTTGGATGGAATAAAGACTTAACAATGGAAATATTGGAAGGATGTGGTTTTCACCCAGAAATTGGGATGCAAGAGTTAGTTGAGAGATGTCTCTTAAAATATGATCAATTTAACAAGATTATGATGCATGATCTACTCAAAGACATGGGCAGAGAAATCATCAGGCAGCAATCTGCTAAGGAGCCAGGGGAGCGTAGCAGATTATGGCATCATAAGGTTGCCCTTAAAGTGCTGATAGAGGGAACGGTATGTAAGAGGCATATGTATGAATTGTTTATTAACACAAGATGTTTAATTACTACCTAAATGGAATATGCATTTGCATTATCATAACTCAAATCAACTTATAAAGCCTTGGTCCCAAATTAGTTGAGGTTTGCAACATGAATCCCCTTCCTGCATTAATTTATGTCATGAATTATGTTTTTTGTGAAATTACATGAAATTAAGTCTTTCCTTATCATTTCAGTCTATGCAATCGGTCTACTTTTTGTTATTTTTACCCTTTTACTTGAATCAACTCACTTTAGGTACTAGTGTATCCCTAAGTCTACATTAGATATGACCAAACCATTTTAAACAGTCTTTTCTCAACTTATCTTCTATCAATGGTACCTCAACTTACTCTAGATGTATTTATTTTTTATCTTTTTTTTTTTTTTTTTTTTTTGTATCACCATGCCCATTGTAGCACGATCATTTTCACTACTCTCATTTTATGAGTGTTACTACTTAATGACCTAATACTAGGTACCATAAAACATAATTGCCCTTATAATCGTCTTATAAAAATTTTCTTTTAACTTAGTATTCTCCAGTCACATAAAAATAATTGAGGCACTTCTCCATTTTAACCACTCCACTTGAATCCTATGGATAACATCCTCTTCAATCCCTCTACTTGCATAAATAATTTATCAGAGATGCGTATGTATTTTTCATTATCCAAATTAACTCACATAAATTTAAGTAGCTTTGCATTTTGTTTTCTAAGAAAAAGTAATTTTTCACCTTGTTATGCAATGGTTTTCTTTTTAGGGAACTAATACTGTTGAAGGCCTCTTTCTAGACTTTCCTAAGCCAAGAGATGTTCAAGCTAATGAAAAGGCATTTGAGAAGATGGTGAGACTCAGGTTGCTTAATCTCAATTATGTTCAACTAACAGTAGGTTATGAACATATAATTTCTAGAAGGCTAGTATTGCTATGCTGGAAAGGCTTTCCTTTGGATTGCATCCCATCAAACTTACATATGGAGAATTTGGTTTATCTTGACTTGAGTTATAGCAGCCTTAAATATGTTTGGATGGAAACCAAGGTACAGCATTAGTTATCTCTCTTTCAAGCACGAACCCTATATATTTCATGTGATAATTAAATTTTCTTATTTTGTTTTTGACAGAGGCTAGATAAATTGAAATTCTTTCATCTCAATCATTGCTCTTCCCTAATCAAAACCCCTGACTTCTCTGGACTCAACAATCTTGTACAATTATCACTTAATGACTGTACAAGTTTGGTCGAGGTTGACGAATCTATTTCATATCTCAACAAAATTGTTGACCTAGATATGAGGAATTGTAAAAAACTTGAGAAGCTTCCCTCTAGCATTTGGATGATGAAATCCTTGGAATCTCTTGATCTCTCTGGCTTCTCCAATCTAAGAAATTTTGCTGGATTTAAAGGATCGCCATCTATATCATGGTACTCATATGTGAAGAATTTGGTTGCTCATGACTCAAGTTATAACAGCCCAGAACATGTTTTGGAGGGAATCGAGGTACGACATTATTTTGCTATCTTTCAAGCAGGAATCAACCACACTATATAACTTGTCAAAGTTAAATATTCTCCTTATTTTTTATAGATTCTAAATAAATTAAAATTCCATCATCTCAGTTATTGCTCATTACAAGTCAAAACCCTTAAATATTCTCCTTGTTTTTTACAGTTTCAAAATAAATTGAAAATCCTACGTCTCAGTCGTTGCTCCTCGCTGGTCAAAACCCCCGACTTCTTTGCACTTGGCAATCTTGAGAAATTGTTGCTTGATGGATGCACAAATTTGACAGTGGTTGATGAATCTATTTCATGTCTCAACAAACTTAGTGTCCTAAATATGAGGAATTGTAAAAAGCTCAGGACGCTTCCCTATGGCATTTGGATGTTGAAATCCCTAGAATATCTTGACCTGTCTGATTGTTCCAATCTAAGAAATTTTGCTAGATTTAAAGGATCACCATCTACATTATTGTATTCATTCTTTTCATCTTGGATATTACCAGCAAGGAAGGTGGGTTCTGTTGATTTGCAAGTGGCCAAGAGTCACTTAAAGCGATTGTCCATGGCAGGCTGCAATCTGTCATATATACCCAATGAAATAGGGTGTTTGACGTCATTAGAGTTGTTGGATATTTCACAAAATAATTTCAGTACTCTACCCGACGGCATAGGTGACTTGCGTCAGTTGAAGTATCTCTATGTAAATAAATGTAAAAGGCTCCAATCAATTCCAAAGACAATTGGGCATTTGACGTCACTACAGGACCTGAATATGTCAGGCTGCAATCTGTCATATATACCCAATGAAATGGGGTATTTGACGTCATTAGGGGATTTGGATATTTCACAAAACAATTTCAGTACCCTACCCGACAGCATCGGTGACTCACCCAATTTGAGGTTTCTCAATGTAGATGAATGTCGAAGGCTCCAATCAGTTCCAAAACTTCCACCAAGGTTAGTAGTGATGTCTGCATTTTGTTGCAAATCATTAGAAAGCATATCAATGGAAGCGAAGTGGCAAAATGAATTTGGGCCAGTTGTGAGGTGTTGTGGATGCCCTAAATTAGCTGAGAACAATTTTGTTGATAAATGCATCGAAGGACTATTGCAGTGCAAGGTACTCTCTCCCTCTCTATGTGCGTATATTTAAAAAAAGGACATTGGTTGTTTGCAAAATTAAAACTGTCGATGTTATCCTACTCATCATCCAGGTGTCATTGCAAGATCTATTTGAATGAATATTTTAACGTCAAACCTTAGTAAGAAAAAAAAATTATACTAACACGTGATTTGTTGGAACAGGAAACATCTATAGTTGGAATTCCCATTAATATTTATCTTCCAGGGGCAAAGGTTCCCAATTGGTTCAAATACCGTAGCACGGGGTCATCTCTATCTTTCGTGGCATCTACCAAAATTCTAGGGTGGATAGTTTGTGCAACTTTCACACCTCCCAAAAATCTAGGTTCTTTTGCATTGGGGCCGACCTATTCATATCAGAAGAATTCCAGTGACCAGTCAGGTAGGGGCTCAGGTTGCCCACTCTTTGATAGGAGGGCTCATAAAGTGAATAATGTGATGTGGTTTTCCTATTTACCATTCTCAGCCGTTAAATTGCGGGTAAAATGCGGAGATGAAGTGAAGATCCAGCTAAACACACGCCCTTACGGTGCAGAGAAGCCTTTTCAATTGATCGAATGGGGCATTTCACTCATTCCCGAGGATGAGGATCAAGAAGAAGAATGGGGCATTTCACTCCTTTACAAGGATGAGGATCAAGAAGAAGAAGAAGAAGATGATGATGATAAGGATCAAGAAGAAGAAGAAGAAGATGATGATGATGATGAGGAGGAGGAGGAGGAAGAAAAACGTGTGGAGAACGACTTGCTAATTGATTACAGAGGGATGCGCCCAGATGATTAGATCATGAAGAACTAACAGTAAAGTCATCTTTATTTGATACATTGAGTCAACAAATAAAAATTATACACAATTAAAATAATTATTGTCCCATTCAAAAACTAAATCCATAGCTGTCTGTAGGTTAGCAAACTTGTTTACTCTCAACTCAAAACTTATTAGTTGCAGGTTTCTTATAGACTTTTTCTTTTCAGTAAAATATTGTCAAAGTACTCGATGCAACCAAAAAAACACCTACCTCATATGAAGGCAATCAGTCATTGCTAGAGAAAATCCAGAAATTAATAGAATAGGGCGTTCTTTGAACTTTTATGATTCGAAAATCAGCAACTATTATGGTGCAATCAAATCAATGGTTAAGCTTGAGAGTTTGAAGGACAATACCATAAATTAAAAATTGGCTATGGCCAATTGTGATCAAGTTACAATTCTAATGAAAACTATATACTTTACTCTTAAATTTAGAATAAAAAAAAAAACATAATTGATAATTGGATCAAGTCACTGCATAAATTCTCTCTACTGCTACAATTATCTACAGTTTGGGTTGGATGACCATCCATAATCAGAAAATAAACAAGTCATAGAAGAGAATAAAATTAATAATAAATGAATTTCATTTTGGGACCTTGAAATTTTCCCATATGGAAGGCCTAATCAAATTTTCCCATATGGAAGACCTAATCATCAAAGAATCTCCCCACAATTTTTCAAATGCTTGCAGTATTTTTAGACTTATGGTTCCTTAATTTCAACAAGCTAAGTTTTGCTATTTACTGAAGGAAAAATGTGTTCGTCTAATCAAATATATTAAAGGGCAACCATTATTAATCTGGTACAAGTTAAAAGGACTCTTGAATTTCTTAAGGATTTTGTAGGCCATATTATGTATGACCACAGAAGTCTCATCAAAGGCAGTGGAACTATGTTTTTGTAGGGGATACATGGAAAAAAGAGAGAGAGAGAGGGGGGGGAAGCAATGGAATGCATGCTAAGCAGATGAATAAATATACAATAGCAATATAAGTATGGAACATGCTTATAAAGCACAAGATTAAAATAAAAGAAGAAGAAAAAAGTCGGAATCCAAAGTCAATCCAACCCGAATGGTTGCAGAAGTCCAAATTGTTTCCCTATTCTCTCCAATTGATTTTAACTTGCAAGCAAGCAAGCAAGCAAACAAAGCATGTAGGGCAGTAACAACGTCAATACATACATATAAAGTTGTAATTGTTGATTTCTACCTAACACTCCATTTGAAAATATTTCTGTCTTAGAATTGATTTGATTTTAAAATAAAAAATAGATTTGATTTAATTTAATTTGATAAATAAAAATTTGTATTTAGAATACATTTTCAAACCCAAACCACACCAGGTTGGACAATCAGCGAGCATTTTAGAAATTTTATCAGTTTAATCAAGAACCCTCTGTTACTCTCTGGGAACATTTGCTCAGAATACATAATCGGATGGCTAAAGGAGAGGTTTCCTAAAACCTAATCTCCACCTTTTTTGTTCTTTCCTTTTTTCTTTTTTCCCCTCTTTCTGAACTTCTTCTTTTCCATCCACATTATAGAAGTGCAAGCATTATTCAGACAATTCCACATTCATGAAACCTCAATCAAACCAAGTGAAGAAGGCATCAAAAAATGATCTTGCAATCATATCACTGATTTCATCAGTAACAAAACGATTGAGAGAGAGAGAGAGAATTAACAGCAGAACTTATATATCTCTAATTAATAACATTGAAGACAACACTGATTAAATAACATCAACGCATGGCATCAATCAAGTCCTGCAACACCAGGAAGTAATAACCACCTGCCTAATACAAATACGATGGATGAGGCAAATTTCAACATAAGCTGGATTCAAAGCTTTGTCCAACTGGAAGATCTCTAAACAGATGCCAACGATTCAAGGTACATATGAATCTGATATACGTAATTGATTTCACCTTCAATTTTTTTCCCTTCTTTTTTTTTTTTTTTTTTTTTTTGTTTGGGGGGGGGGAGCACTAGAAAGGATTGTTAACATTCTGAAACCAAAATAAGGGAAATTAACACAAAGAGGCTTCGAAATTTAAATTGTAAATATAGGATTATAAGTGCAAATATGAACCACGAATAAGTTACATAGACTTTTTGACTCCTATCTTGGGTGATTACAAGCACCTTCATTCAACAGAAACAGGTCAGTCCCTCTGTACAAGGCAACTTCAAAAACAGGTAAAACAGAAATACAGAGAACCAAAACCACATACAAACACGGCAATGAACACACCCTTCGTCGTAAACCCTAATAGAAATCTCAGCTGCATTTCCAGCTTTCACTTGCAATACCTTCCTGACTCCGTTACCCAGTTGAAACACATAGGAGCATTCATGCATGTTCTAGTGTCAAATTTCCTCTCACGCAGTACCTTAGTACCGTTATAAACATCGTAATTGATTCCCTGGCTTCTACCTCGAAGTCACTAATTGTAGAAGCTAACAAATAACATAACCCATTGGCGCAATTCTGTTCTAGTTGCATACGTCTGCTGTGTTGCAAAGACCACATTTACCACTCTTTTTATTTTCTCTCTTTTATTTTTTTTCACGATTCTTGAGCAACAAAGGCCAAATATTTTTCCAGTCGCCAAGTAAATCTCCTCCTCCTGCAACGTTATAAACTAATTTCCACCTTAATATTGAATACCGCAGCTTACAAGCACGTCCACTGCTTACTCTCTGAAGACTGGAAGAACAAGTGAAGACAAACGATTCATCCCAATAAGATGCACATGCATTTAAGTCCACACTGGGATAACTAGCTTCAAGGTTTATCCACTGAAACCAAAAAACCTCAAACTTCTCCCCCACAATCTTTCTTGGAAAAGTTTGGTTAGCTGCAAGCCATGGATATATTCTAATTCAACTTCTTCCCAAATAGTTGAAATCTCTAATGAAAGAGTAAGAATAAATAAGCGCCAACCCTGTGCAAAGCAAAGCACACGCATAACTGGTAAATCTATAGCACATATAGCAAGCCACAGTAGCAACCACCTAGCAACTCCACAACCTCGTCCAATTTCTCTCTACAGATATCTGACCAGACTTCATCCCAGCAATCTTTCTAACTTCATCAAGATCTATGCACCTACTCGACAGCCTAAAAGTAACTTCCAAAGCTACCAACACTGTAATTGATAGTTCCTGAGAAAGAAAGCCTCTAGACCTATAGGCTACAACCAACACCTAGCCCAAACGAGCAGCATGTTTTCTGTACCCCACACTGTCTACGTGCCCCTTTCCCTCGTTAAGATTAGTTCTGGTTGAGCTTATGCATCAGCTACCGCCCCCAAATCAGGGCTGGCCTCTGCAAGAGTGATGTTAACTGGCTGCCATCCTGACTGATGATGCGTGATCCACCTCTTAGCATTTATCACAAGGTGTAAAATCTGAAGTATGTCACCCAAAGCAAGATCTTTTAAGCACATCTTCTTCATAATAGTAGCAGCTTCATACCTGAGAAGCAAGAAAGCAAATACTTATAGTCAGCAAATCCAAAAAGCCAATGTGACTTGAAGCAAACCAAGACAAATTTACCTGCATTGAGAAGCCATCATTGCAGATCGTCCTGCAAACGATTCAAAAAATTTCTGGATTTCATCCCATGTTGCTTTTGAGTACTGCTTAGGATTACCACCTATGGGGTTCACACATTTCCATAGTTTCTCATTCTTACCGACATATAATTGCAAAGCACCTAAATTCTGTCTTACTACCAGCTGCTGCTCAATTGCACTCTCTAGGGCTTTCTTAACATCAATATTGCGGTGTTTAGGGTCTCCATAACGTACGCAATCAGCTATATTTGTTTCAGTTGGCATGATCTTCTCAGTTTTTAATGTGTCCAAGGCAAGTAAAACTACGCCAATTAGGCCTTGGTTATATTCCGAAGGTTTGGGGCAGTTGGGAGTTCCCCATACTCCATTACCAGATGTACTACTAGTACCCATGGCAGAGGAAGATGATGGCAGAAAGTCTGGACCATTTGGGAACCTGTTGTTTGTTGTGTCATGGAAATGTGACGGTGTATTATACACTGTATGCCCTCTTTTAAGGTTGTTAAAATTTGCATGGTTTGAGGACTCAATTACATAATTTTGTTTCTGCTCTGCTCCATTTTGTGGTTGAGTAGTAGAGCGGCTATTATAATCACTGCTAGAGTATCCAGAAATATTTAGCTTACCAGGCACATTCATTGGAGGACCTGAGGTAAATCTTGGTCCATCAGGCCTCAAAGGTGTCGAATGAGAAGCATGGGTGTGCATATTAGATTCATGTGTATTACCTGGTGCAAAGGCAGGTTGCGAAAGGTGGTTGTTTGGCCTTACTGGCTGCGAATAATGATTTTGGTAAGTGCTCTGAGGAATACTGCCGTTGGTCCAGGGAAGGTCAGAATTGGCAGGAATGAAATTCGCGACAGTTCCACTTGAGGAGATTCTTTGATTACAAGCACTGGATGATTCCTGAGGGTCTTTGAACTGCTTAGCATGCACATTGTTCTGATCTTCTTGAGCCCCTAATGGCACACTTGAAGTTCTTGAACTATTTGGTTGGCTCTTGTTTCTTGAAATAACTGTTTGGCTCATGTTTCTCCAAGGCTGTTTCGCTTTATGTTTAGTTTCAGTTCCCCTTCCCATATTTGGGAACGTCTGAGTTCCCAGGGTTTCATGGAAGAAATCCACAACATGATTTATCTGACTGGGATCAGAAGCCGGACTATGCAATGAGTTGGAATTGGATAAATAGCTAGAGCCACTGTGAGTGAATTGAGGCGAGTCAACATTTGACAGTGGTGGCCCTCCAGCCAAAAGACTTGTCCAGAGCCACACACTCTTTGCAGCAGCGACTAGTGGTGCAGATGCTTTTTGAGGTTGTGCTAGGAGAATATTGTATTTCCTCATGCGCAGCTGATGCAAGGCATTGGAAAAGTCTCTATCACCAGAAATTAACAAATAATTAGCAGGTGCAGCATTGTCCACGGCCCAGAATAACATATCCACCAGAATCTTCTTGTCGCTTGCATCTTTAACCCCTATCAAATTAAATCCAAATCTTAACTATGCAAATATAAAAAGACATAAATTTAATAGGAGCACAACAACATGCAGTCAAAAGGTTCAAACAGAGAGAAGGAAAAAAACTGGAATACATTAATAAGGAGCTATATAGAAAATATAATAAAACCAATCAAACAATCACTTCTAGCCATACAATAGTAAGCACAGGCTATTTCATCCACAATGGTAAAATCATCCATTAATGCAACCAGTGCACCACAATAAAAGTCATTAGTCACACATGCACAATGCCACGCACATATACACACATCCTTTCATGTGTGTGTATATATATATATATCATTAAAGATTAGATCTACTGTTACTTATCATTACAGATGTTCAACACTTCGGACATTCATATAATCACTTCACCAAATGCACACCACTCAGTAATGCAAATAGTGAACTGCCAGAATGAGTTTTTTAAGATTCAAATCCATAATGGCAACTAAAAATGAAGAACAAAAAATAAAAATAATAATAATAATAATAACAACAACAACTTCTGAAAGAAAGAATATGGCAACTTCTTCTAATATGAGCTAAGATGTGATTTTTTTTATCATTTTTTTTATCTCAAGAAATGCGTATTTTTATTCTCTAATAAGTGGAGACTAGCCTTGTGAGATTTGAGCCTTTAGCTTCCCTTGTTGAGTGGTTGAACTTAATCTCACATGTTTTTCACAGCTATATTCTTTTAGTAGCTCTAATTACTTGTTTTGAATCCTTAAGCATGAGAAACTCATCAGCTGGAACCATGAACATTGGAATGGATTTGTCAACTCAATTGAACTCTTGGAAGTGAAGTAGGCCATCCTTGCATTGTTGAGCCTTATTGACCTTTCTTTCTTAATTAATTTTCCTTAGGAGCCAAGTTGAGCTATGAATGCATGAATGCATAATTCTTTTGGAGCCTTGAACAATACCCTAATCCTTACAAAATTTTGACAACCTACTTAAGTGCCTTAGTGATGTATAAACTTAAGGGAGGTAGAATGAGCCAAAGGTAGTGGTAGTTTTGAGGAAATGGAAGGTTGATAAAAAAGAAAGAAAAGGAAAAGAAGAGTGATACAAGGATGTGTTTTTCAATTTCTTAAAAAAAAAAAAAAAAAAAAAAAAAAAAAAAAGAAGAGAAGAGTTTGAAGAGAATTGACATTTTTGGGAACTCAAAAGGGTGAAAGAAAAGGAACAAAGAATGGAGTATGATTGAGAAGAGAAGGATCAAATTACACAACTAAGGCACATTTTGAATTATCCCTTCCCTTCCTTGGTACCACATTTAACCCCTTAGCCCCATTACAACCCAATAAAGACCTAATAGATCTAAGGTGTCAATTGAGTTGAATTTGAAGTTCTCAATGTGAAATAGTTCAAGATTTCCATTGCTATGGATTATTCCTTTCATAGAGCTACACCAAGTCCAATATTCATTGAATTTTATTGTTTTTGACTTAAGGAAGGTTCTTACTAGAATTGGTTTTACACTTACTCTTATGAAAGAATCTTCCAAGAGTGTCTTACCCAATTCTCATTTCATTAAAGAGAGTATGCCCTGTGAGGATTGAAGTCAAGACTTGAGAGAATTCTTGTGCATCATTGAGTTAGATTTATGTTCTAGTGAGGAATTATGAGCATGATGGATTGATTCATGTTTTAAGACCATACAATGAATAGAGGGTTGCTCCTATGAAGTTCCATGTTAACTTTTAATTGTCTTGGGGAGTTGAACTTGAAAATTCAAAAGAATTTGCATTAAGATGTCATGTGCAACTTTGAATTAGGTTAAAGACTGAGAAGTGACTTCTTGTTGAGCTAATTTGCTAGGGCCTAGCAAATCTCAAGTTGGGGGGTGTGATTGTACTATGAAAAGTACAATCATTAACCTTAATTAGTGATTTGTTAGGTGGATTTATAGCTAAAAAGATGATAAATTGTTTTTAAATGCATTCATGAGGAATTCTTGTGATTTGCAGGTGTTTGGGACTAAAATGGATGAAGTTGGGCTAAATTGGATGAAATCAAGAAGCTGGTTCGAACACATGTTTGAACCAACTGTTGTTCAAACCAATGTTCTACCCACAGAAGGCAAACCAGAAAAAGATGCAGCAGATTTTGGCTAAGTGTTGGAAAAAGTGGTTCAAACCAATGTTCAAACCATAGGTTGTTTGAACCTTGGTTAGAACAACAGAAGCCAAGTATAGACCAACAAGTGCTGAAATTGATTAAGGCAAATTGGTTCGAACCTTTGTTCAAACCACATCTGGTTTGAACTTTGGTTCGATTGACAGAAGGGTGAAAAGTTGCAGAGCTCAAAAAAATTTCTAAGTCCAAGACTTTGGTTCGAACTTTTGTTCGAACCAACCTTTGTTCAAACATTGGTTCGATCAACAGAAGCTGTGCAAGGTTCAACTGGAAGATAATTTTCTAAAGTCCCAAACTTTGGTTCGAACTTTTGTTCGAACCAACCTTTGTTCAAACATTGGTTCGATCAACAGAAGCTGTGCAAGGTTCAACTGGAGGAAAATTTTCTAAGTCTCAAACTTTGGTTCGAACCCTTGTTCGAACCAACCTTGGTTTAAACACTGGTTAGAACAACAGAGGCTGTGCAAAGTCTAATTGGAGTGAAATCTGACTAAGTCCCAGAATTTGGTTCGAACCTTTGTTCGAACCAATCAGCCTGTTCGAACCTTTGTTCGAACCAACCTGCAACTCGAGGATTCTGAAATTCAGCTTTTGAGAAATGGGCAATTATGTACTTTTACATGTTATATTTCATATATATATGTACGAAGGAGGTTTTTACGGAGAGAGATTCATTTCTTTCAGTTAAGCTTTCCTTTTAGAGAGAGAGAATTGTAGAGAGAGAAAGTGTATCCATCTTCATTTCTTTGAATTCTTGTATCAGAATTTCAGTTTTATGAATGGATTTACTTCAAGTTTTATTGTTTTTCTTCTTTTATGATGTTTGAGTAGACTTTTCTCTTGGATTCAAGGCAAGTCTCGTAGTTGATTTGCAAGAATTTCAAGGTAATGGGCTCAATGTTGAAATCTTATGTGTTAAAGGAAGAATCTATGTTTGATTTGAATTGATTATTGATTTCTGAGTTGAGATTTCAATTGAACTTTAATTTTGTATGGTTTATGGCCTTTACTTACGGATTTCTACATAGAATTATCATGCCTTTCTTTTAGATTTGTATGGTAATTGCTATTCCTAGGATTTGTATGTAAGATCTATGAGCTATGCATATTAGGTGTTTGATTTGAATTCTCAGCAGATTTTTGTCCTTAATTTCTTACTCAAATCAGATTTGGATTGTTCTAAGTGGTTTTTTATATCTAGATTATCTTTTGATCTATCCTTTTTAGGTGTAGAATCCTTGAAATTTATTGTCAATCACTACGAGCTTGTTTTGGATCCAAGGTTTTCTTAAATTTGTTTCTAAAAACATTTTATCCAAACAACCATTTCTAAAACCAAATTGAATCTCTATCATTCATTGTGGGGTTGAAAATTTGTCTAAAACCTTTTCCAAGAATCATTTGTTCACTAATTTTTACAAAGGCTCTCTGTGGACACGATCCGGTTCTCACCGGTAATTGTGCTTCAATAGACACCCTGCACTTGGGGTCGAGCCAATATTGATACATTGGAATCGAGCAAGCACATGCCTTCAAGCAAGACCATCCCATGGAAGACTATACGGAGCTTTCAAATGAAGTCATCAGTTACCTTCAGGGGATTCCATTAGCTCTTGAAGTTACAGGTTCCCTTTTGTTTAAGAAAACTAAATCTATGTGGAGAAGTGCCATAACAGAGTTGAAGACAATTCCTAATCATGAAGTTCAAAAAAAAACTCAAGATAAGTTTTGATTCATTAAGTGATGAAAGGAAGGAGTTATTCCTAGATATAGCATGCTTCTTTGTTGGAAGGAATAAAGACTTTACAATGGAAATATTGGAAGGATGTGATTTTCACCCAGAAATTGGGATCCAAGAGTTAGTTGAGAGATCTCTCTTAAAATATAATCAATTTAACAAGATTATGATGCATGATCTACTTAGAGACATGGGCAGAGAAATTATCAGGCAGCAATCTATTAAGGTGCTAGGGGAGCGTAGCAGATTGTGGCATCATAAGGATACCCTCAAAGTGCTGACAAAGGGAACGATATGTAAGAGGCATATGTATGAATTGTTTATTAACATAAGATGTTTAATTACAACCTAAATGGAATATGCATTTGCATTATTATAACTAAAATTAACTTAATAAAGTCTTGGTCCCAAACTAGTTGAGATTTGCTACATCAATACTCTTCCTACATCAATTTTTGTCATGAATTATGTTTTTCGTGAGATTATATGAAATTAAGTCTTTCCTTACCATTTCAGTCTATGCAATCTTTGGTCTACTTTTTGTTATTTTTACCCTTTTACTTGAATCAACTCACTTTATGTACCACTATATCCCTAGGTCTACATTAGATATGACAAACCATTTTAAACTGCCTTTTCTCAGTTTATCTTCTATCGATGTTATCTCAACTTACTTTCGAATATATTCATTTCTTATCCTATTTTTTCTTGTATTACCATGCCTATTGTCGCATGATCATTTTCACTACTCTCATTCTATGAGTGTTGCTTCCTAATGGCCTAATACTATGTACCATAAAACATATTGCCCTTATAATTGTCTTATGAAAATTTTCTTTTAACTTAGTATTCTCCAATCACATAAAATAACTGAAGCACTTCTCCATTTTAACCACTCCACTTGAATCCTTAGGATAACATCCTCTTTAATCCCCTTATATGCACAAATAATTGATCGAAGATGCATATGTATTTTTCATTATCAAAATTAACTCTCATGAATTTAAGTAGCTTTGCATTTTGTTTTCTAAGAAAAAAAGTAAATTTTCACCTTGTTATGCAATGGTTTTCTTTTTAGGGAACTAAAATTGTTGAAGGCCTCTTTCTAGAGTTTCCTGAACTAAGAGATGTTCAAGCTAATGAAAAGGCATTTAAGAAGATGGCGAGACTCAAGTTGCTTAATCTCAATTATGTTCAACTAACTGTAGGTTATGAACATATAATTTCCAGAAGGCTAGTATTGCTATGCTGGAAAGGCTTCCCTTTGGATTGTATGCCATCAAACTTACATATGGAGAATTTGGTTTATTTTGACTTGAGTTATAGTAGCCTTAAATATGTCTGGACTGGAACCAAGGTATAACACTAGTTCTCTCTCTTTTCAAACATGAATTGCTATATATTTCATGTGAAAATTAAATTTTCTCATTTTGTTTATGACAGATTCTAGATAAACTTAAATTCCTTCATCTCAACCATTGCTCTTCCCTAATTGAAACCCCTAACTTCTCTGGGCTCAGCAATCTCGTAGAATTGTCACTTAATGATTGCACAAGTTTGGTCGAGGTTGGCCAATCTATTTCATATCTCAACAAAATTGTTGTCCTAGATATGAAAAATTGTAATAAACTTGAGAAGCTTCCCTTTGGCATTTGGATGATGAAATCCCTCAAAGGTCTTGATCTCTCTGGTTGCTCTAATTTAAGAAATTTTGCTCATGACTCAAGTTATAGCAGCCCAAAACCTGTTTTGGAGGGAACGGAGGCACAACATTATTTTGCTCTCTTTCAAGCATGCGTCAATCGCATTGTAATCAAGTGAAAGTTAAATATTCTCCCTGTTTTTGATAGATTCTAAATAAATTAAAATTCCTTCATATCAATCGTTGCTTATCACTAGTCAAAACCTTTAAATATTCTCTTTATTTTTGACAGGTTCTAAATAAATTGAAAATCCTTAATCTCAGTCATTGCTCTTCCTTAGTCAAAACCCCAAAGTTCTTTCCACTTGGCAATCTTGAGAAATTGTCACTTTATGGATGCACAAATCTGGTACAGGTTGACAAATCTATTTCATGTCTCAACAAACTCAATTTTCTAGATATGAGAAATTGTAAGAAGCTCAGGACGCTTCCTTTCGGCATTTGGATGTTGAAATCCCTGGAATCTCTTAGTCTATCTAGCTGCTCCAATCTAATAAATTTTGCTAGGTTTAAAGGATCACCATCCATACCGTGGCATTCATATGTAAAGAATTTGATTGCTCCTGACCCAAGTTATAGCAGCCAGAAACATGTTTTGGAGGGAATGGAGGTACAACATTATTTTGCTCTCTTTCAAGCATGCGTCAATCATATTGTAATCAAGTGAAAGTTAAATATTCTCCTTGTTTTTGATAGATTCTAAATAAATTAAAATTCCTTCATATTATTCATTGTTTATCACTAGTCAAAACCCTTAAATATTCTCTTTATTTTTGACAGGTTCTAAATAAATTGAAAATCCTTCAACTCAGTCATTGATCTTCCCTAGTCAAAACCCCCGAGTTCTTTCCACTTGGAAATCTTGAGAATTTGTCACTTTATGGATGCACAAGCCTGGTAGAGGTTGACGAATCTATTTCATGTCTCAAGAAACTCAAATTTCTAGATATGGGAAATTGTAAGAAGCTCAGGACACTTCCTTTTGGCGTTTGGATGTTGAAATCCCTGAAATCTCTTAGTCTATCTGGCTGCTCCAATCTAATAAATTTTGCTGGGTTTAAAGGATCACCATCTATACCATGGCATTCATATATGAAGAATTGGATTGCTCATGACTCAAGTTATAGCAGCCCGAAACATGTTTTGGAGGGAATGGAGGTACAACATTATTTTGCTCTCTTTCAAGCATGCGTCAATCACATTGTAATCAAGTAAAAGTTAAATATTCTCCTTGTTTTTGATAGATTCTAAATAAATTAAATTCCTTCATATCAATCATTGCTTATCACTAGTCAAAACTCTTAAATATTCTCTTTATTTTTGACAGGTTCTAAATAAATTGAAAATCCTTGATCTCAGTCATTGCTCTTCCCTAGTCAAAACCCCCGAGTTCTTTCCACTTGGCAATCTTGAGAAATTGTCACTTTATGAATGCACAAGTCTGGTAGAGGTTGATGAATCTATTTCATGTCTCAACAAACTCGATTTTTTAGATATGAGGAATTGTAAAAAGCTTAGGACGCTTCCCTTTGGCATTTGGATGTTGAAATCCCTTGAATCTCTTAATCTATCTGGCTGTTCTAATCTAAATTTAGCTGCATTTAAAGGATCGCCATCTACATTGTTATACTCATTCTTTTCATCTTGGATATCACCAGCAAGTAGGGTAGGTTCTGTTGATTTGCAAGTGGCCAAGAGTTGCTTAAAGTTTCTGCGCATGGCTAGCTGTAATCTGTCATATATCCCCAATGAAATTGGATATTTGACATCACTAGAGGAGTTGGATATTTCGCGAAACAATTTCAATACCCTACCCGCCAGTACGGGTGACTTGCTTCAGTTGAAGTGTCTCCATGTACATAAATGTAGAAGGCTCCAATCGGTTCCAAAGCTTCCACCACGTTTAATGACTATGTTTGCATACAGGTGCATATCATTAGAAAGCATATCAATGGAATCGCACTGCGAAGTGAAATTGAGACAACAATGATATGTTATGAAAGCCCTAAATTAGCTGAGAACAATTTTGCTGATAGATGCAGCCAAGGATTACTGCAGTACAAGGTACTCTCTCCCTCTTAATGTTTGTATGTATAAATAACAATAAAAAAGGATTATGGTTGTTTGAAAAATCAAAATTGTCGATGTTATCCTACTCATCATCCAGATGTCATTGCAAGATCTGTTTGGATGAATATTTTAACTTCAAACCTTAGTAAGAAAAAATAATAAAAAAATTGTACTAACACATGATCTGTTGGAACAGGAAATATCTGCAGTTAGGGGTTCCTTTGATATTTTTCTTACAGGGGGTGAGGTTCCCAATTGGTTCGAGTACCGTAGCACAGGGTCATGTTTATCTTTCGTGGCATCTACTAAAATTCTGGGGTGGATAGCTTGCGTAACTTACACACTTCCCGAAGAAGGATTTTACATTCCCAGCATTCCGGTGTATTTTATCCGGAATAATTCCAGTGGCTGTGTTACAATTCACAGTCTGACTTATCAATTCGGCGTTTCAAAGAGGTTTGATACTCTGATGTGGTTTTCCTATTTACCACTCTCTGCCGTTCAAATGCAGACAACATGCGATGATGAAGTGGAGATCTCACTGATACCACCTAAGCCTTTTCAGGTGATTGAATGGGGGATTTCACTCATTCACAAGGATGAAGAAGAAGAAGGTGAGGAAGAAGTAAGTGAGGAACAAAAGAAGCCAAAGTCGGCAATTCGATACTCGGGGGGAGGTCCAATTTGTTTGGATCATGAATTCCCCCGAGAAATGGAGGAGGACGTGGATGAGATGGATAAGGAGAATGATAAGGAGGATGAGGAGGATGAAGTTGGAGGTGACTAGCGAGAAGAAGGTGAGGGAGAAGAGGAGGAGAAAAGATATCGAGGAGGAGGAGGAGGAGAACCAGGGGAAGTGGAAGCTGCCCTAAGCCAAACCAAACAAGAATAATAATAAATAAATAAAATACTGTAAAGCATATAAACTAGGAGTACATGAAACACATACATTAAAATGTATGTATTTTGTTGATGGATTGTTTAATATACTGTAAAGCATATAAATTGGGAGTACATGAAACACATATATTAAAATGTGTGTGTTATGTTGATGGATTGTTTAATTAGTTCTATATAAATCTACTGCTAATTCTCAATTTTGTACATGGAAAATGCATAATATTACTTTCGATTTTATTAGCTTAACTAACAACATGTTATAGCATATAAAGCTTAAGGGGAGGTTATTCAGCAAACTCGTGTTAGCTAAAGGACATTAGACAATGGCGTATTATAATTTTTTTGGTTTTTTGTGATAAACATCATAGTTGATTCCTTGGCTTCAACCTCGAAATCACTAATTGTAGAAGCTAACAAGTAACAAAACCCATTGGAGCGATTCTGGCTCTAGTTATATACGCCTGCTGTGTTGCAAAGGCCACATTCACCACTCTTTTTAATTATTTTCTCCCTTCTATTTTTTTTTTTTTTTCACAATTCTTGAGCAACAAAGGTCAAATTTTCTCTGTTCGCCAAGTAAATGCCCTCCTCCTGCAACATCAAAACATAATTTCCACCTTAATATTGAATACCGCAGCTTACGACCACGTCCACTGCTTAATACTCTCTGAAGACTGGAAGAATAAGTGAAGACAAACGATTCATCCCAATAAGATGCATACACATTAAGTCCACACTGGGATAACTAGCTTCAAGGTTTATCCACTGAAACCAAAAAACCTCAACTTCTCCCCCACAATCTTTCTTGGAAGAGTTTGGTTCGCTAAAAGCTATGGATATATTCTAATTCAACTTCTTCCCTAATAGTCGAAATCTTTAATGAAAGAGTAAGGATAAACAAGCGCCAACCCTGTGCAAAGCAAAGCACATGCATAATGGTGAATCTATAGCACATATGGCAAGCCAGGGTATCAACCACCTAGCAAATTTGGTCATGTATCACTTTTACATCACTTCAACATCAACTTTTGATTTTTTTTTCTTTTTTTGAAAGTCCAAACAGTACTAATATTTTTCCCTTCCCTTTCTTCTTCACTGGTATTATATTAAATAGATTTGGTCATATAACAATTTTCACGCACATAAAATTTGACCTTGTCCTCAAGGTTAATATAGTCTGAAAATGGGAAAGTAGATTTTTTCAAATAACATTTTCTCCTGAAGGGATGTTCTGGTGAACCAGAGCTTTAATGATCATCACCACCTTAGGAAAGGTTTGGTACGAAGTGAAAATTTTGGGAGTAAAAAGACTGTTGGGGCAATTATTACATAAGTAATAGTTAATAGAGTAACAACCTTATAATGCTTATATTTGGATTGAGAAAGTAATTATTATCCGATAATAATTATATTATATATGTTTGGAATATTAAAAATTTTTGTAGGTGTAAAAGTTAATTATGTTTGGAGTAAAGATAAATTGATCAGGGAGTAAAACTTAATATTTAATTTTAGTAAAATATTATAATAAAATAAATCGTCATAATAATTTTATTTTAATCAAATATATATTACTAAAAATATAATCTTAAATAAAAATATTAATTATAAAAAATAATTTTATCATATATTAATATTTCAATAGCAATTTTTTTAGTAACAAATTATTAAAAATTTATATTTTGATACAATAATTTTCAATTGGAATTAAAAGTGAATGATGGCGAATTGCTAATTCTTAAAAACCAAACAACAACTAACCCATATGCCCAATTTAATCAACCTAATTTATCCTGAATGCTGTTACTAAATTGATTTGCGAAGATAACTTCCCGAAATTTGGTATTAGGGAAAAATTTTGAAATAAATAAATTTCCTAACCTTAAATTGAAAATTTTATTCTCAATTGGAATTAAGAGGGACGACTGTGAATTGCTGATTTTTAAAAACCAAACAATCCTTCCTCAACTTAGCCGATTTAATTAACCTTTTTTTTTAATATTGTTACTAGCGTACGTTGGTCAAATTTTTTTATCTTACTCCATTAATTTGATCATATGTTTTATCACGCTAGTCATTGATTATTGAATTTGCAGAACCTGCTCATACTTAGTACCTGTCATCTTAACTTCCATCATTATTGAATCTTTTAATTTTGTCATCTCCAAATCATTGCACCAGGAAAGTTTTTTTTGATACCACTCGATAAGAACTTGGTTATTGGAAAAAAAAAATAAGAAAGAAAATGAAACAAAAGAATTTTACTCGAGAGAAAATCTGATTGTCTCAATTGAGAAACAAATATAAACCTTGAAGCACCGAAATTCATCTGTAGCATACTCCTAGTTTCCTTCGTGTTTGAATTTTTTTTCATCAGGGTTCAGGACTCCCATTGGAATCACGAAAGTAATGAACAAGGCTAAATTGCGGGAAGTTGAAACTATTCTTCACATTGCAAACAATATAGCAGTAAAATAACTAGTGGTCTACCAAATTCTAGTTTCAAAAGATCATTCATGGAGACTATGCCCATGACCACCATAAACGTATGTACAACGGAATGGATAGGAGTTATCCCCTACCAGCACGAGAGCTCTCTCAAACAAGGGGTGTACGGGAAACAAACCCCCCTGTAACAGCAAGAATAGGTCAGCTTACCCATTCCCATTCTCGCCGAGCTTGACTCGAGAGTGTTAAGACATCACTATAGATGTTCCAGCCATTTCCCAAGACTCATCCCAAGTTTTTTAAGCTCAAGACTAATCTTAAAAATGGGATCTTTATTAGAAAATTTTTGCTAAAAACAACAATATAATAAACAGTCACAGTATGAGAAAGGAAAAATTGAAAAAATTATAGAAAGTTATTGGGTCCAATGAATTAATTGTTTCTGAATCCTTAGAAGGTATTGAATAGTTATATTTGAGTTGAAAAAAGCTCTTACTCCATCTTAATTATAGAAACTAGTAAAAGATACTTTTTTGAGACAGTTTTTTAGGGCCTCTAGAATTAGGTCTCTTGAGCCTTACCCAGAGCCGGCCCTGGAGGGAGTGCCATGTATACTAAGGAATTAGTGTTTACATTGCCTAAGGATTCGGTCTTCATTACTGAGCCACTTCTCATCTCTCGTGATCTAATGGGATTCGCTAGGGGTTCCTAGCCGTATGCCCAGATCAGTTTTTTCCTCCTGCAGCTGGACAGTCAATGGGTGCATATTAAACTCTACTTATCAACTGTGGTATCTTGAGTATAAGTTTAGTCTTGCTTGCGTTAATGGCACTTTGTCCCCGAAGGTTCTTAGTTCTGTCCATCCATTAAATCTTCAAAACCAGTTTAGACTTCATTGTCAAGTCAGTTTGCATTGCTTCTCAATCTTGTTCCAGGATTAATCTTTTTCTGCACTAGTTGATGGGAATTAACTAGGATAATCGTTTTTGTGCTATGTACTTGGGTTAGGCCAACAATCTTGTGGCCAGATCAGTTCGACTGGACAGAAAGTTGACAAGGATGACCTGGTTTCGCCCTTTCTTGGTGGCTTAAATTCATATTTTCTTCCCTTTCAGAATTCCATCAACATTGCCACATGTGACAAGGAAATGTCCCTTGTTGATTTCAAGCTGAATTGATCTCCTCTTGAGTTACTTCTTGACCCAGACCAAAAGACCATTCGACATAGTCCTTCATTTACTTTCTTTGGTAGCTAGCCTTCCCAATAGTTCAATCGAAACAATCTCCGAAACAACTCAATACTCTTTCACTGAACCGAGAATCATATCAAATTTTTTGTAAGTCAAATCACAATGCTTTGGATTGTTTCCACTGTTTGATTTTGCTTGATTCAAGGTGGAAGCGGACGAATCAAAAAATTAAGCAGATCGACCATGGATTTCTATTTAATCTAAAAATATTCAAAAAATATTTCTTGTAAAGAACAATTCTCTAATAATAATTTTATTAATAAAAGACCACCCTTGTACCATAAAGATTTACAACGTATTAAATAGAAAAAAAAAAAAAAAAAGAAACTCAAACTAAAACTAAGAAATAAAATAACGTGAAATTTAGAAAATAGGACAACTACCAAAACTAGAGAATGCTTAACTTACAACCAAGTTATAATATTCTAAAAAATAATTTGAAATATAGTAAATATTTTAAAACTAATTTTAAATAAATGGAACATATTTGTCAAATAATATTTTTTAACAAATACTTAAATCAAGATAAAAAATCTTTTATAATAGAATATTATTACGTTCTTCAATCAGCACATTGCTTCTCAGGGTTAGCTCAGCATCCTTCTTAAACTTTGACTGCAATGGTAGCTCAAATTAATGCTGCCTTTTCTTGCAAAAAAAATGAGCATTAATTCTGGCGGTGTCACCTGGTTTGAAGATTCCGGTGTTAATCAACACATTACGATGAATTTTCGATAGCTCTATCTTGGGAAAGAGTAACAACCACCTTTTGTTGCTTCTAAACATGTATCACATTCACCACTGAAACTTATTAATTCACAGTAATATTTGGTTTTGTTCAACTCTGTTTGTTGGCAGACTTATTTTGTGTAATTTTCATAGATGATTTTTCTTGGATTTGTCCATTGCAATCAAAGGCGATGTGTACTATTCGTTTGTTAAATTCAAGCTTGTTGTTGAAAACCAATTTTCTGCTTAGAGTAGAAGTTTCAATTAGATAATAGAGGGGAGAATATATTCAGCAATTTTTTTTTTTTTCAAAAAGCATTTTTCAAACAGTATTATTCAACATCGCCTGATTTGTTATACTGCTTAACAAAATAGTGGAACAAAACAAAAACATTAGTATATAGTGGATATTGACCCAAATCTCAGGATAATAATAATAATAATATTATTATTATTATTTTATTTTATGTAAAATGGTGTCAAAAATTTTATATTTTATTTATTTTTAAATAAAAATATTATAAAAATTTTAGCAAAATTTTTCATTACTGAAAAAGAAAACCAATTCTCTTTTTATAAATTCTTTCTCTTGTTATAAAGTAGCTAACAAGAAAAGAAAGAAAATACGACGCTACTTTTGTTGAGACTATGTTGGAACATGAATTTATAGAAGAAAAGGAAAAGTAAAAGAAAATAGTTAGAATACAAAATAAAGTAAAAAAGTCAAATGTATTTTATTTTCTTGTTGAGTTAGAAAAATAAGGTAAAATGAATAAATATTTATTAACAAAATTAAACTTTTATTTAATTAAACATACAAAAAATGGTAAAAAATTATAAATTTTTTATTTTTTCTTTTCCACGAATCCGTGCTCCAAAAGTAGCATCAGAAAATATCTAAACATAGAAATTTGAGTTAGATATTTATTTAATCTCAAAAAAACCATAATAACGTAGCAATAGATACAATGGGAACTCATGCACCAACAAAAAAAAATAAAAAAACTTTGAAAAAAGTGGAGTGTGGAATCTAGACTAACATACTGACATGAAATGTCAAAATAATATTATTTTAGTGGATGATGGTGGGGCTAGTGGCCTAAATTCTAACCGACACTAAGGCGTGGTTTGGCATCCGTGACTCCTAGTTTCAACAGTAACTGGTTGTTGTTAGTCAAATTTATCATCTTATATTTTAATTTTTTTTTAAACTTTCAATGATAAAAATATCAAATTAATAAAGTTTAAAAATCCACCTCTAAAAAAGTCATTTTTTTTTCTTCTCAAACATAAAAAGTAATTAACTTATTTTTAACTAAAAATAAACAAATTACTTTTCTTCTCAAACCAAGCATAAATCAATTAAAAGAAAACGTGCATACCCCGGCATCTAGCCAATGTGAAACAATGGAAGTTCCAAACAAAAAAAACAAAAAAAAAAAAAAATTGGAGTTGTTGATGACTATTGACCATCCGTCCAGAAAGGAAGGACGGATGGTGTTTCCTCCCAACTTCCCATCAATTGATATTACTAAATACTTATTTACCAGTCATATGATAGTTTATCTTTATTTTCGTTCATATAAAAAATTGTGCGAAACTAGAGAAGAAAATCCCATTAATTCACTCTTTTCAAAAGCTACTAACAGAAAATGGAGGAAAATAACTATCCACAAACTTGAAATTTGAAGCAAACGGACGTCTCCACAAACTTCTGTTCATCTTCCAAATTTGAGCATTGCAGTTCTTTGTGCAATAGAAGCCTCGTCGTCGCAGATACAACCAAGAAAAAAAAAAACGAATTAATAAACTCGTTTTCTAATTTAATTACTTGCAGTTACCAATATTTCAAAACTAATGCCAAAATTAATATTAAAGCCATTGTCTTGAGGTGTTCCTTTCCGTGGAGCAGAACAGAGTCGGTCACAAACCTCAATTTTATAATCAAGTAAGCATTTTGAATTCTTACTCAATAATATTTGGAGTAGTTGATTGCCAATTTCCAAGAAAGCAACTTCGAGACCGGCGTCTTCCAAACACTGGTTCTATAATTATTTACATAGTGCGTGCAAGCCACTCAACAGGGAAAGAAGAGACATTGCTACCCTATATATATATTTCCCTCATATTCTAACGAAGGCACAAGTCCACAAACCTTCATTAACCTTCCCAGATTTCTGCAGGCTGCTTAATTCTTGGGCAATGAAATCTTCCTCTTCCTCTTCCTCTTCCTTTTCCTCTTCTTCTTCTTTCAGATCACCACCACAACACAAATATGACGTCTTCCTGAGTTTCCATGGAAAAGATACCCGCAAGAGCTTCACTGATCATCTGTATGCAGCGTTAACGCTACGTGGGATTGTCACATTCAAAGATGACATAAATCTCAACAGAGGAGAGAATATTAATTATGGACTACCGAAAGCAATTGAGGAGTCTAGAATTTCCGTCGTTGTTTTCTCAAAAAATTACGCGGAGTCAGAGTGGTGCCTCGAAGAGCTTGTGAAGATGATGGAGTGCAGTAAGAGATGTCACCAACAACACATAGTTCTACCCATCTTTTATGATGTTAAACCGTCGGAGGTGCAGGCACAGAAGGGCAGCGTTGCGGATTCGCTTGCTAAGCACCAAAACTGCGATGGTAAAGTGGAGAAGTGGAAAGAAGCTCTTCATGATTTCGCCAACTTGTCTGGCTTCGTCATGGAGGATTTGTCTAGCAGGTAATTTCTCTACCCTCCTAAATTCTGATTTGCATGTCAAGAACCAAGCATCTCGTGTGGAGGTGAGAGGTTAAAAATTTTTATTACACAGTATAGATTGTTGGAGTTCAATGATTTGATATCACAAATTTAATAGATAAAGATATAAACAAGAAACAGAATAGATAAAAGATACATAAAAGAAGTGGCTGGCCTACTAGATTGAGAAGTGTTTGTCCTAAAGTTAATGATCCTCTCAATGTGAAGATGTTATTGGATTGGAGTGGCTTCAAGATTCAACCCAAATTGCTCATAACTAATCTCCTCATATGTCATGTCTACTAGAAAAATTTAAACCGTTGTTACTCAGAAAATAAATAAAGTATAAAAAAAGGAAAACAGATAGATATGGGAGATATAGAAAAAGTTTTGATAAATTTGAAACACGAGAGAGAAGTCTTGAATTTATAGGACTTGATGATTCATAGTCCTGAATTTATAGGACTTGATGATTCATAATCTCATAATGATCCAATGTCAATTAAAACAGTTTAAATTCCTAAGGACTCTTTTTCTAGGTAATAGACATTCTAAAAAAATGAAAAAGATAAAACCTTAAATACATTGAGATCAATAAATTAGAAAATAAAGTTCTAAAACTTTAAATGTATTATATTTTTAACAATCCTCACAATGTTTTAGAATTTTAAAAAAAGATATAAGAAAATAATATAAGCAACATTAATACTGTGTAATAGGTGTAGGTATCTTTTGAACTTGAAACTTGCTCTTAGTGTTAACAATCTCTCTCTGAAGGATCATAGTAACCTAGGTCTTAAACTAGACCCTTTGAACCAAAGTTTGATATGTTACACACACTATACCGACTTTTAGACATAGGGCTACTAAAGGCCATGCACTAATTTTTATTCTCATGAGAGACTCTAGAGAAGAGCCCAAGTCTCTTAGTCACAACCTCACTACAACTCCAATTTAGGTGAATTCTCCAAGAGTATATGTGACCTATACCTTGTGGGAGGTTGCCCGCTTTAAACTCATTCAGGGTCAAGTCCTTCCTCAATATCACATTTTCACGGTACAGATGCCTTATGGATGAGCAAGAGAACAATTAAAAAAAAAAATCTATGTATATAATTAGTGCATTTGGAAATAAGTCACATAATATGAATTATTATTACCATTTGAACTTTCTTCATGGAGCTTCCAATCACAAAGGTTGTGATCAACTACTCACAATTTTGACAAAGTTTCATAAATTTCTTTCATCAATTTAACAATTTGGTCTTCTTTGAAACTGTTGTTGTTCAGAACTTTATTGGTTATTGGTATTTGATCATATTATCAAGTTGATTGTTAATTAAATTTAAATTCATATATGTATTGTTATTAATTATTTTTTAATATATTGCTTAAAGCTATAGAATTACTTGAAGTGAAACTCTTGTATTCTAGTTTTAAACAGAATATTAAAACTCTCCATCTAGCCTAAAACATTTTAAGAAAATGAATAGGATAGAAGCTGCTAATAGTGTTGAACTTGAAAATTTTGATAGCCAACACTTTTGTAGGTGGCAAAGGTAAATCAAATATTGACTAACTGTGTTAGGCGTGATCTCTGCCATAGATGAACTATATGAAAACCAAGAAGTATCAAATTGGATCTCTAACAAACAAATCAAATTCCATTGTCATAACCATATTTTAAGTGCCTTGTCTAGCTGTCATTCCCCGTGTTTCATAACCTGAGGGGTGAGTTAATTAACCCCATGCCACCCCACAATCCATCACAAATCCTAAATAGAGCCATATAACCATTATAGAGTAGACAAATAAAATAAAAAATAATAATAATTAATACAAAAGAAGACTTGGTCAGGATTGAGGAATTAAGCTCCATTCTAATACTCGAATTATAATATTTGAACCAAAGGGCCAGTGCAACCATATTGGAAAAACAGGAAAACAAACAAAACTATCTCTCTCTGTGGGAGAATCCAAGTGTTTTAACAGTCCAAAATAACTCCCCAAAATATAGTAGGACCCATCTATGCCTCAACCTTTGCACCTGCAACATAGTCATAGAGATGTGAACACTAAGTCTATAGGTGCCCAAGCTGCTCACATAGGCAAATATAGTATGTAGCATCAACCTATCTTGATACTACCATGCAAGGAATATCAACAACAACTTGATAATCATAATAACATCATCATATCACAATATTTGATACCACAAATCATATATCACGTAAAATGTCCTTAACAGTCCAAGTATCTTCTTATTATCTTCTATTTATCCATTCATTTTCATCACAACACACCAAGGGGGTGGATATTCTATAACTGACTCATGATTAGCAAGCGCAAGCTAAATCAGCGTCGACTTTTATGGGTCAATCACCTAAGGGAACCAAGGAACCGAATCCACGTCACCTCGTTTATGAGCCTGACTCAAAGGTCGCGATGCACCTCTGCGTCTTTGTTTACGAATCAATATTCACAAGCCACAATATGCTAATACCAGCATTATGTTACAAGTTTCTAACCTACTAGCATGAAGATCAAACCTTGTGCAGGTTTAAGTACTTTCAACTCGTGGGTATCTTGTACCCAAACCATATATATATATATATATATATATCAATATCCACTATTCTCCAATTCAACTTACACATCATATTACTTTTATCATCTTTCTCATATAACTTTACCTATTTCAATAGCTTTAATTCAACAATATCATATATCAGATTTTCATATCAACTTAAAACATTAATCCATAAAAAGCATCAATTCATCATAATACCAATCAAATATCTAAACTCCTTAGGGTGCCAAATAATTCTCCTCAAATCTCATCTAAAACTAACTCTTTTAAATCACTACTTTTCAGTGTATAATTCCCTCCAAAAACCCATCCAAAATAATCTCTTTAAATCACCATTTATCAATTTTTAGGTTCTCCTCCTTGATTATTATTTTTTTCTCGAAAAATATTTTATTTTTTATAATATACTATCTTCAAAAATATAATGAAAAATTTAAAAATATACTTTAATTATTTTTTTATAATCCCAATTTTCGAAACTCAATACAAAAAAATGCCTTAGATTCTTTTATTTCCAAAAGTAGGATTCAAAGATTAAATACTTTTCAAATGTAAAATTTTCTAGATATAGAATAATAATATTTATTCATTATTTTTATAATTATTATTGTTTATTTTTCAAAATATCTTTGAATTTTTTTTCACCCATATTTATTTTCAAAAAAAATGAAAAATAGAATTTTTTTCAAATGTGCAACCTTGAATGTAGAGATGGTCATCTCGACCGACCTGTTCGTACCCTACCCGATCCCCGCCCCAAACAGGTAGGGGATTTGGAGATTTTTGGGGATCGAGTAGGGTATGGGGGCATTTTTTAAAAAAATTTGGGGATCGAATAGGGTACAGATACGAGTCTATCCCCGCCCGGTACCCTACCATACCCATTCCCCAACCCTCCCCTTATTCTCGTGTGTATATATGTTTAATTTTTTAGTATATTTGTTACTGTAAATTTCTCAGTAAGATAGGGAATTAAGTTTTGGAGTTTCTTTATCTATCAGCTTCCTATTAAATTACTTTGTTTTCCAATTTACAAAGAAACTGTTAATTGAGATAGACCAACTGCGATATTTCTTTATTTACTTTTCCTATCTTGAACCATAGAACCTATTAATATGGTAGAAAAATAGAAACCTATTAATATGGTAGGAAAATAGAAACCTAATAAGTGCTTTCTAAATATATATATATATATGATATTTTTTGATTTTTTAAATATGTATTAGGATTCTGCTCTATTTTTTTATAAGTCATATTTTAGAATATTTGTATTTTTATATTTTTTTTTAATTTAGGTACCCGTTTCTCCATCAGGATCCCCATTTCCCGTTTGGGTCGGAGATGGGTGGTAAAAATAAATTCCCAGTGGGGATCGGGTAGGGTATGGGGATTGATTTTAGTTTGGGGATCAGGTATGGCGATATGCATACCCGCCCCATGCCCATCCCTAATTAATGTTAAATAGTATTTATTTTTATTTTTCCTTGGCATCATTCTCAAAATGGACCAAAAGTATTACTGAATATTTTTTTTTCCAACACGACATATTATCTCTAAATAAATACAAGATAGGACTGAGTTGCTTTCGAAGGTAAAATTTCTAAATACAGAATATATATAAATCATCCATACTACTCACTTAATGCCCTTTTACCCATTAAGAAATCTAAACCCAGTTTGCATTATCTTTTTTACAGCATGTAAATTTTCCACATCATCTTCTACCTTATCCAACAAGTATTTTGTACCATTCATAAAGCAAACAAAATATAGCAACCAGGAAAATCACCCATCCCTACCTCCGCTTTGTCGAACAGGAACGAAAGAGAAGTAGTAGATTGTCGGAAGTTTCAGGACGCCAGAAAAATTCAAAGTGATCAATCCTCTCCTCCTAGTAACAAAACAACAGTTCGAACAAATTCAAAACCACGTAAATTGAAATCCTGTAAGAGGAATTGACCCGAAGAGGGCTAGAACCCAACCTATCAAACTTAGCTTTCTCCCTTTGGTTTACTGGTACCACACGAACATATATGTGTATAATATATGTATCTATATATATATATATATAACCCGAGGGAGAGGGAGGGACTTTGAGAGGAAGAAATCCACCAAGCTAAGCTATACTTATGACTCACAAAGCCTAGGAACTATAGGATTGCAACGTGTGAGGACTACCGAACAACCGACCGAACTGGGTTGCCTTCTGGTTCCGCCGGAATCTTCCTTCCGCTACCCCAACTCCTGAATTTTTTTTAACCTCAAATCACAATTCAACCCATAAACTTATCAATATCTTATTGTTCGGCAGCAGAAATTACCGCCGGAACTGCTGACCACGCCAACCGGAAATGCAATCGCCGACCTGCCGAACAAAGACAGAAAGAAAGGTGACGGCCGGAGAGGAGGTCTCAGGCCGAAAAACCCTCCGATGATTAAGTCAGCAAGTCGCTCAAAAGAAGTTTTATGGAAATAAAGGAGTCAAAATTTAAGTTGGCAATAGTCAGCTTACCTCCGTGATTCAGTTGTATATCCATATATAGTGGTCTGAGTAATGATTACAGCATACCTATGACTCGACATTACGCACACTGCCGTGTTCCTCTTTTACACTCTTGCTTTAAATGCCCTTCCCCTTCATTTAATGCCTCAGACCCCTCATAAATACACCGTGCCTTTCATTTAATGCTTCTGGTGGTTTAACACGGCATTACAACCTGAATTTCAGGGTCATACTGTCTTCTTGTCGCATCAGCCACCGAATCGTAATGAGATAGACCGATTTAGTTACATCTCCAGAGACAAGTACCTAGTTCAATCCTAACTAAGGTGCATTTATGGTCATGAGCCTTCTTTAAAGGCTGTGGGCCCTAGGTTTGACATTTACTGGCCATCGACATATATGCCGAGCAAACTAGATTCCTCGGCTATAGCCACGTAGTTATACATTGTTTATTGATGTCGAGATTCAGGGTACTCTTTGGAGCACTAACTCTAAATCGTGTACTCACGTATATCACTCACGTGGAACCCTCGTGCCAATAATCAGTTGTTCGGCGGGATGCCACGTATCCAAACGGAACGTGTTCGGCAAGTGGCTAAGTGGCTTATGTGAATTTGCTTGGCACCACGCCACGTGGCACCAGACTAAACCTGTTCAGCGAGAGTACAACTTTAGTATTATTATGCCCAACATTTTGCCCCCACTCTGGTCGAGAAAAGATATTTTCCGAGCAGAGTAGCAGAGCAGAATAACCTTACCTCCCTGATCCTTCAACCCTCCTACGCAGTTTGTCGTTTAGTATGTCCCTGACGCGTATCAAATCTGATTGGACTTTTCTCTCTCCTCGTGACGACACGCGCAGTGCCCTTTCAGCTTTTCATCTGCTGCGCCGCTTACGCGGTTTCCCAGATATGAGGTGTTAAAACGTGAATGGTCAGAAATTTGAAAATCGGGGCGGTAATAAATGCCACTTTTACCGCCCATTGCCTTTTCGTTGGAAACGCTTCGGTTTCCTTCAGAGATACATATACATATACATATATACCTGATTAATCTTCTCTTACCTCTTTTCTGCGATTTGAGTCTACAGATTTCCCTTGCTTCTTTTCCTCTGAGCTTTCGTCTTCGCAAGCTTTCACCCTTCCCGTCGTCCTTCATTTCCGGTGAGTTAATCCTCTTTTTTCTTCAAATTTTCCGTTATGGGTAGACTCGCGAACGAGCTAAGTTCTGAGGAAAAGGTTAGGATTTTCAAAGAGAAATACCAGATTCCTCAGAACGTAGGTATCAGGCTCGCCGAACAAGGCGAGCGTGAAACAGGGGAATTCCCCATAGTGGCAATCACCGAAGGTGGTCTTAGGTTCCCCCTGCACCCCTTTCTTCGCTCTATGATGAGCATTCTGGACCTTGGCCCTAGGAACCTCACCCATAACTTTTATAGAATCGTTAATGGGGTGATAGAAATAAACAGGCGATACGGATTCCACATATCCGAGTACGATCTTCTTTACTGTTACTCAATCCAGAAGGTGAGGAAGGATGAGAACAGGTGGTACCTGAAATCCCGACCAGAAAAGGCCTTGGTCCACATGCTGCCTGATACGATTAAGTCAGAAAGTGACCTGCGCGTCGTCACAGGTCACTGGACACACGATCCAGACGAAGATCATTTTCCAATCGTCCCTCGGGTTTCTTTGGGCCCAGGTTGGTTGATTTCAAATCCTACCAGTTCTTATTCTTCTTTACCCTCACTTCTAAGCATACTAACTGTTTGATTTAATATCTGTGCAGGTGTTCAGCTAAAGAAGTTCTGGGCTACTGGCATTCGTGCTGACAAGGACCACTTGAAGGAGGTGTTCAAATTCCTCGGGGGTCCAGATCTCTATCCCTTTGCCAGAGCAGTTCCGATTTTGTTCAACTTCACCCCTTCTCATCAGACATTCATTGCCCCTCCTCAAGGTTTCGCAACTTCGGAGGCTATTAGGCGTCTTCAGTGGTGGTTTCGAGCTTCTGCTGAAGAGAAAGAGAACTATTACGCCTTAAGGCATCCAGGGTGGACTCGCCCCCCTCCATTCGCCATCCCACTTGTTGCCGAGCAAGTTCGAGCCCCTCAAGTTGCAGTTCCTGAGCCTTCCGAACAGCCGAGGAGGCGACAGTTTGTTCTTTTGGACGAGGAGGAAGAGGAAGAGGAAGAAGAAGAAGTTGAGATACCCCCTGCCTTCGACTACTTTTCAGATTCAGAAGGGGAAGAAGAAGAAGTGATGGCCCCGAAGATCGATTACAAGAAGCTCGCCATGGCTAAGGCAAAAGGGCAAAGGGCTGGAGAGGCCCAGAAGAAGAAGGCGGACGAGCAAAAGGCCGTTGGGAAGAGGAAGACTGGTGAGGGGAGTGCCCCTGCTCCTTCTACTGCCGAACAAATAATGAAGGTCAAAATGGAGAAGGGGAAGGAACAGGAGGCAGCTCAGAAGAGACCATCTGGCCCTCCTGAGCAGAAGAGGGCCAGGACACAATCTGCGGACGCGGCTCCAACGGCCGAGCAGGCGAAGCTATCGAAAGAGGACGCCGCGAGGGGGCCAGCACCTTCCAAGGTCGTGCCACCCACCAAAGACGCACCACCGAGAACCTCCGAGCCGTTACCTACTCAACCAGTTGGGCCCGTGCCTCTAGCCATCGAGTATCCGGCCAATCCGGTTCGAGACTCCCCTCCATTCATTCCAGAAATCCTTATTCCCAGTCTCGAACACCCTCAAGGCCGTCCCTTCACTATCCAAGACACTGCCTTCAACCACGCCGAGGAGTATCTCAAGGGTATCCTCCCACCTCGGGACGTTCTTAATACGAGGAAGAATAGGACGGAGGAGATCCACAAAACTCTGATGAAGAACATCATCTCTGTAAGTACTATAATATTCCTTTATGTGAATCCTTTCCTTATTATAGTTTTTCCTAACTTTCTGTTCTTTCTGCAGACTTCTCTCCACACAATAGAGTTGATTGCCAGGAGCCGAACATTCGAAACCAGAGCCGAGCTGGATAAAACAGAAATAAGGGAGTTGAAATCAAGCGTGAGGTCCTTGGAGAAGGAGAATAAGAATCTCCAATCCAGCAATGACGCTCTGGCAAAAGAGAGGAGTCAGCTTCAGGACGAAAATAAAGAGATTGAGCATCAACTCAACACTGCCCTTGGCCAAGTTGCTGGAAGCATAGCTCGTGTGCAGTCAATGGATAAGATCCTAAATCATAAAGACGAGGAGCTTTTAGTGGTCAAGGGCAAACTTTCCACGGCCGAGATTGAGTTGTCCTCCATAAAGACTGGGCAGGAGTTACTCATTAAGGAGTTGGAGGCTTCCAGGGCCGAGCAAGAGTGATCAAAGCAGGAGCTTGTCAAACTTCGGGCAGAGCTTGCACTGAAGACTCGAGCCCTGGCAGAGAAGGAAGCTGCCCTCCAAGAAGCCGAGGACAAAGCCAAAGCTGAGGTGGAAGCCCAGATTAACGATTGCGTGGATCAGATGAGGGATGCTCACAACGACTTCTTTCTTGAGGGTTGGGAGGCCGCAATGAAGAAGAACAACGTTGATCCCACCAACCCCATATACAAGGAGGTCCCTTATCCTGATCCAGAACGCCCAATTCCCCAGTTCAGCTTTGAGCGTCCACCTCAAACTCCCTCAATTCATACTGCCGAAGAAACAATTGAGGAGGGAGAGGTTGAGGTGGATAGTGCCCAGAAGGACATCTCCCAGGCGCTTGAACAGATTGATCTAATAGTGGAGAGAGATCCCACTAAGGGAGGAGAGAAGTGAGCCTTCTTGTATAAATTTTTATTTTTTTTTATTTGGATGTAATATAAAACTTTTAACTCCAAGTGAATGAAAGCAGTTTGACTTCTGTCTAATTTTGTTTTATTTTTCTCTGTCTTTGTTTCTTTAGAACTGCCGATGAATTGATTGGGGAATGCCTTAACTGGTTTGCTGACAGAATTATAAGGAGCGCAGCCGAGGAGTACCTAGACGTTTTCTCCCACGAAATAGCTACAAACCCTTACAACAAATGTTAATGTCTCATCTTAGATTTAGGATAGCTTCTTTGATTAATAGTTATGTAAAATGTATTGTAACCGTACTCTAAGGCATGTAATGAAAGCTTTTGAATTGTTTCCTTTTAACAGTCTGTCTTTCCATTTGTATATTTTATGCTTTATATTGAATATGTATGGTGTCTGCATTTGTACCACTTTGCCGAGCAACCACAACTTCTAGCAAAAATACTTTAAATAGTAAACCCTTCAAAGGTAACAAGCTCATGTAGTAATTTGCTTTTCATAAAATAACTTCAAGCTTTTGTTAAAGAGGCATAACTTTAATAAATCTCACATACCTCGATAAGTTCGGCTGTCCTCTTTCTCATAATAACGGGGGTAACTATCTTCTGATAAATCTTCGCTTTTTAGTCTCATGCCGAGCATCGCAAAATGTGTACCTTTATGATGATACTAGCGTTGAGTTCTTTAGAACATGCTTCTTTTGCTTCCAATTAACAAACCAAGGAATCGAATCTTGATTTTTTAGAAAAAATCGTTTCTAGTCGATGAATAAATCAAGATTGGGCCACCATCAGAAATGATGTGGGTTCTCTCTGTACCAATGGTCGGCAAACCGAGCATGGATTTCTTTTGATAATTCTTTTCAGGAGACTGAGGAATTGAATCTCAGTCTAGAGAGCATTTCCTGGTCAGTAAATAAACCAAGATTGTACCAACGCTGGGCAAGCCGAGCGTGGTTTCTTTTGATAATTCTTTTCAGAAGACCGAGGAATTGAATCTCAGTCTAAAGAGCATTTCCTGGTCAATAAACAAACCAGGATTGTACCAACACTGGGCAAGCCGAGCGTGGTTTCTTTTGATAATTCTTTTCAGAAGACCGAGGAATTGAATCTCAGTCTAAAGAGCATTTCCTGGTCAATAAACAAACCAGGAATGTGTCAACATCGATGGAGATGGGGCGCCAACATCGATGGAGATGGGCGCCAACATCGATGGAGATGAGGCATTCTTTCCGTATCAATGCTCGGGAAGCCGAGCCTGGCTTTTTCCATGCCACCACCCAAAGTGAGGTGGCGTCTTTTTGTTGAGCAGAAAGTGATCTTCAAGCTTTTGAGTTTGCTTTTGCTTTGTAAAAAGGATTGCTTTTCAATATACATACAAAGTCTTTAGTCAACAAATGTGAAGAAAAAATTAATGATAGTACAACTTTAGATGGGCTATATTCCACGGTCTTTTGATTGGCTTTCCCTCCATGTCAATTAACTTGTAGGCACCATTGCCGAGCACCTCAGAGACGGTGAATGGTCCCTCCCAATTAGCTCCTAGCTTTCCTTCAGTTTGATCTTTCCTGCTTCCCATCAATTTTCTCAGCACCCGATCGCCAGTACGGAATTCTCTACGTCTGACCCCTTTATTGAATTTCTTCCTTGTCTCTTGCTGGTAGTTGGCTAACCTTAGTGCTGCCAGTTCCCTTCTTTCATCAATTAGATCCAGGCTTATTCCCATAGCTTGATCATTCTCCCCTCTGTCAAATGATAGAGTTCTGATGCTCGGGAGGCCAACTTCTAAGGGTATGACGGCTTCGACACCGTAAGCCAGAGAGAAGGGAGATTCTCCGGTTGATCTTCTAGGGGTTGTTCGGTAGGTCCACAGTACTGATGGCAATTCATCCACCCATCTTCCTTTTGCCGCTTCCAGTCTTTTCTTAATCCCATTGAGAATGACTTTGTTTGTAGCTTCTGCTTGACCATTGCTTTGGGGGTAAGCAGGTGTAGAGTAAATATTCTTGATTCCATACCTAGAACAATATTCCCTAAACGGGGCACTGTCAAATTGCGTCCCATTGTCGGAAATAAGTGTCCTAGGGATGCCATACCTGGTAATGATGTTCTTCCAAATAAATCGAATGGTATCAGCATCTTTGATGTGAGCTAGGGGTTCTGCTTCCACCCACTTAGTAAAGTAGTCGGTGCCGACCACTAAGAACTTTCTATTTCCCGAAGCGGAAGGCAGAGGTCCCACAATATCAAGTCCCCATTGAGCGAACGGCCAAGGGCTGGTAAGCGGGCTGAGTTCCTGGGCTGGCTGATGAGGAAAGGGAGCAAACTTCTGACATTTCTTGCATTTCCGAACATAGGCCTGAGCGTCATATCCCATCTTTGGCCACCAATACCCTTGAGTAATTGCCCGGTGCGCCAGTGATCTGCCCCCAGTATGTGCTCCACAGACACCTTCATGAAGCTCGTAAAGAAAGTCTTGCACTTTATCGGGATGAACACAAAGGAGATAGGGGCCTGTGAATGACTTTTTGTATAACTTCTGGTCGGGAGAGAGCCAAAACCTGGTGGCTTTTATTCTTAGCTTCTTTGCTTCTGTTTTGTCTTCGGGAAGTATTCCGTCCTTCAAGTAAACGATGATTGGATCCATCCAAGATGGGGCTGGGTCAGCACACATTACCTCTACGTCTTTCGTTATGCTCGGCCTTTTTATGACTTCCATAAAGACCTGGTCAGTTAGCCTTATTCGAGAAGAGGCAGCTAGCGTTGCAAGTGCATCAGCATGAGTGTTATGATCCCTGCCAATGAGCTCCACGCTAGCTTTATTGAAGCCTTCGATTCTCTTCTTTGCTGCTTCTAAATACTCTGCCATTTTTTCACTTCTAGCCATATACTCACCCTTTAGCTGGTTGGCAACCAACTGAGAGTCAGTCCTTACTACGATATCATCTGCCATCAGCTGCCGAGCAATGTCGAGTCTAGCCAGGAGAGCTTCATACTCCGCTTCATTATTAGTGACTTCGAACTCGAGTTTTATTGCATATTCTATTGAGACCCCTTCTGGTGTAGTCAGAACTATACCTACGCCGCCTCCTTTTCTAGTCGAAGACCCATCAACCTCGATTTGCCAAGTTTGTTCGGCCTCACTATGTTCGGCCGGGGCAGACTTTATCTCAACATGCCATACTTCTTTTGTCTGACCACAGGCTGGTGTGGAAAATTCTGCTACAAAATCGGCCAAGACTTGAGCCTTTATCGCTGTTCTTGGGATGAACTTTATGTCGAATGCGCCAAGGGAAACTGCCCACTTTGCTAGTCGGCCCGAGACATCAGCCCTTTTTAAAACATGGCCAATTGGCTGATCGGTGACAACTTGAATGGAGTGTGCATGGAAATAATGGGCTAGCTTCTTGGATGCCATTATTAGTGCCAGGGTCAACTTCTCTAGGGGCAGATATCTGGTCTCTGCTCCTTGCATTGTTTTGCTCACATAGTAAATAGGATGCTGCTTCCCTTGTTGCTCTCTCAGCAAGACGGCACTGACTGCATGCTCCGAGACTGCCAGATATAGCTGCAAAACATCCCCCGGCTGCGGGGTTGACAGTATTGGGACACTTGTTAGGTATTCTTTAAGCTTTTCCAATGCCGCATCCGCCTCAGCATCCCATTGCATCTTATTGGCCCCTTTGAGCAGTCTAAAGAATGGCCGGCACTTGTCGGATGATCTGCTAATAAACCGGTTGAGTGCCGCCACCATCCCTGTGAGCTTCTGTACCTCCTTTTTTTGTGCGCGGGGGCGAAACAGATTGGATGGCACGTATTTGCTCGGGATCAGCTTCAATTCCCCTTCTGCTCACCAAGTGGCCCAAAAATTTACCCGAGCCAACTCCGAAGGCACACTTGGCAGCATTTAATTTTAACCCATACCGATCAAGGGTAGAGAAAACATGTTGGAGATGTTGGAGGTATGTGTTCGGCTCCTTGCTTTTTACCACCATATCATCAATGTAGACCTCCATCGTCTGCCCGAGGTCTTTTTTGAATATTTTTGTAACCAGCCGTTGATAGGTGGCTCCAGCGTTCTTCAGCCCGAATGGCATAACTCTATAACAGTATATGCCTCGCGGGGTTATGAAAGAAGTTTTTTCCTCATCAGGGCCGAACATAGGGATTTGGTGATATCCCCTATAGGCGTCCAGGAACGACATCCTGGAACATCCAGCAGTAGAATCAACGAGTTGGTCGATCTTTGGCAGAGGGAATGGATCCTTAGGGCAGGCCTTGTTCAGGTCTGTGTAGTCTACGCAGACTCTCCACTTCCCATTCTTCTTCTTGACCACGACCGTATTAGCTAACCACTCCGGGTATGAGACCTCCCGAATGGCCTCCGCCTCTAACAGTCGGCCGACCTCCTCAATGACAGCTTCTGCGTGTTGCAAAGCTGATCGCCTTGCTTTTTGTACCACAGGCTTTACCTCCGGATTCACATTCAACTTATAAGTCATGACTTCGGGGGAAATGCCTGGCATTTCGTGTGGAGTCCAGGCGAACGTTCCGATATTCTTCAAAAGCATCTCCGTTAGCTCTAGTTTTTCCTCGGCGCTCAGGTTGGCGCCGATCAGGAAGAATTTATCATCCTCAACCGGGCCAATTTGATATTTCTCCAAACCCTCTATTGCTTTCATCTGCGGATCACCACCGACATCATCGATCTTTGGTGTGTCCTCGGGTAGTTCCGCCAGCTGGACTTGTTCGGGGATCATTTTGGACTTTAAGGCTGCAGAGAAACACTTTTGGGAGGTATTCTGATCCCCCAAAATAGAAATCACTTCCACGCAATAGGGGAACTTCAGCACTTGGTGGTAGGTTGAGGGGATCGCCTTCAGAGCGTGAATCCACGATCTCCCTACTATAGCATTGTAGGAAGAGGGGGAATCCACAACAGTGAACTCAACCTCTTGCTCCACCGGACCCACGCGGACAGGAATGACGACTCTGCCCAAAGGCCAGACAGGAGCAGAATTGAATCCTATGAGTGGGCATTCTGCCGGTTCCAGATCTTCTTCAGTTAGTCCGAGCTTCTTAAATAAGCTCAGGAACATAACTTCTGTTGAGCTTCCTGCATCTACCAGGATTCTCCTTACTTCTGAATTAAACATGCCCAAAGTGACCACCAGGGCATCGTTGTGTGGCAGCTGAACACCAGGATGTTCGTCTTCATGAAAAGTGATTTCCTCCATGGCGGCTGTCCTTGGGCGCTTGTTCGACTGACCCGCGACGCCCAAAATTTCTTTGCTTGGTGGATTAGGGGCATGATTGATGACACTCTGGGGTCGTCGTTCCATATGAATCACGTGGATGACTGCAGGTCTCGGGACATCTCTGCGCGCCCTGGCCCTTGGTGGGGGTTGTGCCTCTTCGGCTGCCTCCTCCTCGGCAGTCTCTTCTCGTTGCCTCCTTGGCTCTCTATCCTGTGGGGCTGCTTCTCTGGTTCTGCCCTCATCGACGAACTCTTTAAGGTGGCCTCTGCGCACCAATTCCTCCAGATGATGTCGTAGCGATCGGCAGGCTCCGGTGCGATGTCCCTTGTCTTGATGATACGCGCAGTAGTTTTTGGAATTCTCCTTTCCAGGGAAATCCGGCAGCTTTCCGGGCCATCTGAAATATGGCCTATTTTTTATTTGGGGAAGGATCTTGAAGATTGGCTCTTTGAACACCGTATTAACCGCTTCGAAGACTGACTTCCCCTCGTCAATGAATCGGCGACCGTCTCCCCGTCTTTTCTCTCTTGTCTGGCCCTGGGATCTCCTTTTTTTCTGCTCGGCCGGCTGTGTCTCGTCCTCGACCTTGGCGTATTTCTCGATTCGGCACATAAGATCGGACATGTTGGCTGCTGGCTTTTTGGTCAAGGAGAGCCACAGCCTATCCTCCTTCCGCAACCCCAATTTGAACGAGGTGACCGCCAATTGCTCCGAGCATTCTCCCACCTCATTGTAGAGCTCCAGGTAACGGCGGGAATAATCTCTCAATGATTCCCCGGACTTTCTTTTCATTGTGAGGAGAGCGTCAGCGGTTTTAGGCTGTTTTGTGTTAGCCAGAAACCGGGTAACGAACTCCTCCGCCAGTTGCTGCCAACACTAAATACTGCCAGGGGGCAGTTTATGGAACCACTGAAGCGCTGTATCTCCCAAACTAGAAGGGAATACTTTGCACATGAGGTGGTCGTTAGTGTTCCATAACGTCATGGCCTGCATGTAATGACGGTAGTGGGCCAGGGGGTCAGTTCTCCCATCGTAGAGATTAAGCCTCGGAGTTTAGAATTTCTCCGGAGGCTCCGCATCAATTATTTCATCGACGAATGGGGAGGCAGAGATTCGCCCCAAGGCTTTCCTTGCCATCATTCGTGTGCTCTGGCCCTGAGCACTCCATTCCTCTGCTTGCCCCCAGTCTTCCATCTTTGCCTTTCCCGCTTTCTTACGCTTTAAGGTTAGCTCTTCTTGGTCCGAGCTATCCGCCTCCTCTGAGTACGCCTCCAGCATCTTTTTTGAGGAATTCCTTTGGTGATGCGCTTTGATGGGCGCATCAACATCGGATCTCACGTCATGTTTTGCGACCGGTTTAGCACGGCGCGAGTCCTTCCTAGAAGGAGAGACATCACGTCGCGAGCGAGAGCGCACCTCCTTCTGTTCATGGGTGTCCCCGTCATCCTCATCAGTGGGGTCCTCGTAAAGAGCATCGTAACCTTCATCAGATTCCGAGTCGGATTGACTAGAATCAGCGGTATGGCTAGTAGGGGGTTTTCCCTTTTTCTTACTCAATTCCAGCAGAATCTCCTCCAGTTCTGCCTGCTTTTCACTGGCCTTAGCCATCAGCTCTTCTCTCCGTTTCAGTACCTGAGGATCCTCCGTTTTTCTTTTCCGGGCGGACTCCAGACCTGGAGTCCGGATAACCAACGCACTCCCTTTAGTTTTGGCAGGAGTGGAAGTGTCTCCTGCCCGTGGAGATGGTGGTGGGGTAGTGTTTCCTCCTGAGGTCATTATGTGGACAAATACTGGAGACTTAACAAAGAAACAAGAAAAAAGCTAGTGAACACGATGATGGGCTAGACAACGAGCCCCACGGTGGGCGCCAAATGTTCGGCAGCAGAAATTACCGCCGGAACTGCTGACCACGCCAACCGAAAATGCAATCGCCGACCTGCCGAACAAAGACAGAAAGAAAGGTGACGGCCGGAGAGGAGGTCTCAGGCCGGAAAACCCTCCGATGATTAAGTCAGCAAGTCGCTCAAAAGAAGTTTTATGGAAATAAAGGAGTCAAAATTTAAGTTGGCAATAGTCAGCTTACCTCCGTGATTCAGTTGTATATCCATATATAGTGGTCTGAGTAATGATTACAGCATACCTATGACTCGACATTACGCACACTGCCGTGTTCCTCTTTTACACTCTTGCTTTAAATGCCCTTCCCCTTCATTTAATGCCTCAGACCCCTCATAAATACACTGTGCCTTTCATTTAATGCTTCTGGTGGTTTAACACGGCATTACAACCTGAATTTCAGGGTCATACTATCTTCTTGTCGCATCAGCCACCAAATCGTAACGAGATAGACCGATTTAGTTACATCTCCAGAGACAAGTACCTAGTTCAATCCTAACTAAGGTGCATTTATGGTCATGAGCCTTCTTTAAAGGCTGTGGGCCCTAGGTTTGACATTTACTGGCCATCGACATATATGCCGAGCAAACTAGATTCCTCGGCTATAGCCACGTGGTTATACATTGTTTATTGATGTCGAGATTCAGGGTACTCTTTGGAGCACTAACTCTAAATCGTGTACTCACGTATATCACTCACGTGGAACCCTCGTGCCAATAATCAGTTGTTCGGCGGGATGCCACGTGTCCAAACGGAACGTGTTCGGCAAGTGGCTAAGTGGCTTATGTGAATTTGCTCGGCACCACGCCACGTGGCACCAGACTAAACCTGTTCGGCGAGAGTACAGCTTTAGTATTATTATACCCAACACTTATCATCAACCACACTCTCACATCATTACTTACAAACTCACCATTATAATACCATAAAAATTTGGGTTGTTGTAGTGACCATCTATATGATGTGTGTTATGACACAATCAAAACTGCTAAAGACCTTGGGGAAACATTAGATGCTGAATATGGGCAACATTGATATTGTGGAATAGGTGTAGGTGTCTTTCAGACTTGCACCTCAATTAGTATTTATAATCTCTCTCTGTGTTAACAATCTCTCTTTAAAGGATCGTAATGAACCAATTCTTAAACTAGACCTTTGAACCAAAGTTTGACATCAGTACTGACTTTTCGACATAGATTAGTGCTGTTAAAGGCCATGCACTAATCTTGATTCTCTAATGAGAGATTCTAAAGAATAACCCAATTCACATTGTCACAACCTCACAACAACTCAGTAATTTAATGGTTAAATCATTGCTATGCAAAGTGAAAGCACCTCCAAACACAAAAAAGAGACTGTGCAAGCTTACAAATGGTCCTTCTATTTTTTATTTCTATTAGTCCTCTTATTTTTTATTTTCAATGCTTGTGCTTACTTTGTGAGTCGTTTTTTTTATTATGCTAAAATTATTAAGATCATCTTTTAATCATTTAACTATATCAAAAGTTTTAAATTCATATTTTTCTCATTATTTCTTATTTTATTCTATGTAGGCATGAGGCAAAAAACATTCAAATAATTGTTAGAGATATTGAAGATAAATTAAATCATGTGAGTTTAAGTATTGTGGACCATCCAGTTGGAATAGAGTCTCATCTAGGTCGCGTTATTGAGATGTTGAACATGAATTGTGATGACACTCATATCATTGCAATATGGGGACTTGGTGGAATAGGCAAGACAGAAATCGCCAAAGCTGTATATAATATGGTCTATAGAAAATTTGAAGGTAGCAGTTTTATTGCAGATGTCAAAGTAACTTCAGATCAACCAAATGGCATGATTTTAAAACAAAAACAGATTCTCTCTGATATCTTAAAGATAGAAAATCATAATATAGGAAGTGTTCATCAAAGAATTGAGTTAATAAAAAGGAGAATTTTTTGTCGAAAAGTCCTACTTGTTCTAGATGACGTGGATCATACCAAACAGTTAAAAGAACTAGCCATCGATCGAAACTTCCTTTATCGTGGAAGTAAAATCATTTTAACTACTAGAGATATTTCTTCTGTAAATTCTCTCGAAGTAGATGAGATATATGAACCTGTGGAGTTGAATAAATGTCAATCTATTGAACTCTTTAGTTGGCATGCCTTCAAGCAAGACCACCCCATGGAAGACTATACAGAGCTTTCAAATGTAGTCGTGATTTACCTTAAAGGGATTCCATTAGCTCTTGAAGTTATAGGTTCCCTTTTGTTTAAGAAAACCAAATCTATGTGGAAAAGTGCCATAACAGAGTTGAAAACAATTCCTAATCATAAAGTTCAAGAAAAGCTCAAGATAAGTTTTGATTCACTAAGTGACGAAAGGAAGGAGTTATTCCTAGATATAGCATGCTTCTTTGTTGGAAGGAATAAAGACTTTACAATGGAAATATTGAAAGGATGTGATTTTCACCCAGAAATTGGGATCCAAGAGCTAGTTGAGAGATGTCTCTTAAAATATGATCAATTTAACAAGATTATGATGCACGATCTACTAAGAGACATGGGCAGAGAGATCATCAGGCAGCAATCTATTAAGGAGCCAGGGGAGCGTAACAGATTGTGGCATCATAAGGATGCTCTTAAAGTGTTGACAAAAGGAACGGTAAGTAAGAGGCATACGTATGAATTGTTTATTAACACAAGATATTTAATTACTACGTAGATGGAATATGCATTTGCATCATTATAACTCAAATCAACTCAATAAAGCCTTGGTCCTAAACTAGTTAAGGTTTGTTACATCAATCCTCTTCCTACATTAATTTCTGTCATGAATTATGTTTTTCGTAAGATTATATGAAATTAAGACTTTCTTTACCATTTCAGTCTATGTAATCTTTGGTTTACTTTTTCTTATTTTTACCCTTTTACTGCAATCAACTCACTCTATATACTAGTGTATCCCTAGGTCTATATTAGATATGACCAAACCATTTTAAACGGCCTTTTCCTAACTTATTTTCTATTAGTGGTACCTCAACTTACTTTGAATATATTTATTTTTTATCCTATTTTTTCTTGTATTACCTTCACTACAAGAAATGAGAGCTACGATGATAAGTTTTTTTTGACAAGAAAAAATAATGTCATAAATATATGGTATTTAGTGACAACATTTTTTTGTTGTCACTGAAAATACATTTTAAGATTGTTTTTGTGACAAGTAATATAAATTGTCACTGAAACGTTAATATTCAGTGACAAAAATATTTTATTGTCACTGAAATATTAATATTTAGTGACAAAGTTATTTTATTGTTACTAAATTTCGACACTAAAAGTTATAAAAAAAATTGACGCCTAAAAATTTACTCTTTTGGTGGAATTAAAATTTTTTTATCGTGACAAAATTTATTTTTCATCATCGAAAATATTTAGTGACAAATTTTATTGTCACACTACAACAAATCACACCTTCGACGATCACTTTTCCCGACCAAATATAAATTTAGTCGCTAAAGGTGACTTTTCTCGACCAAATATAAATTTAGTCACTAGTAGTCACTTTTTCCCGACCAAAAAAATGTTAGTCGCCAAAAGATAACTTTTCCCGACTAATTGGTCGCTAAAGGGAAACTTTTTCCAATTAAATATAAATTTGGTCGCTGAAGGGTCACTTTTCCCGACCAATTGGTCGGCAAAAGTATAAAAAAATTATTACAAAAATGTTAAAATAATTAAATAAAAATAATAAAAATTTTATCACTTTTCCCGACCTATATCACTTTTCCCGACCAATTGGTCAGCAAAAGTGATATATTTTGTTATATATATATAAATATGTAAAATATATATACAAATGAAAGCTTGGCCTAGTGGCCAAACACACCAGCTTCCAAAGAGATGGCATGAGTTCGAGTCTCACCAACAACAACATCAACAACAAAAATCTAAAAAATATAGAGCCGACATGTGGCCCAATCATAGATCGACACATGGCACAACACAAGGTGTCATGTGGCATGATGACATGTCAACAAATAATGCCACGTGGCACCACATTTAAATTTTTATTTTTTTAATTTTGTCACTATAAGGATAAATTTTTTAATTTTGGAAAAATAGAAAAAAATTATAGTGACAACTTTATAGGATTTTGTGACAAAATTTTATGTTACTAAATATATTAATTAGTGACAGGTTTAGTTGTCACAAAAAAGTAATTCTTTTGTTGTTTTGTGACAACATGCACTTGTCACTGAAAGTTAAGTTTTAGTAACAATGACAAATTATTGTCACATTAGGTTTTAGCAATGGGACTATAAGCGATAACGTTCAGTCGTCACTGATATCGTCACTAAAAGGTTTTGTGATTAGGGCCAAACTTTTAGTGACAACTTTTGTTGTCACTGTAAACACATTTTCTTGTAGTGCTTGCCCATTGTAGCATGATCATTTTCGCTACTCTCATTTTATGAGTATTACTTCTTAATGACATAATACTATATATGTATCATAAAACATAATTATAACCGTCCTATGAAATTTTTCTTTTAACTTAGTATTCTCCAGTTACATAAAATAACTGAGGCACTTTTCCATTTTAACCACTCCACTCGAATCCTATGGATAACATCCTCTTCAATCTCTCTACTTTCATAAATAATTGATCGAAGATGCATATGTATTTTTCGTTGTCCAAATTAACTCACATGAATTTAAGTAGTTTTACATTTTGTTTTCTAAGAAAAAGTAATTTTTCACTTTGTTATGCAATGGCTTTCTTTTTAGGGAACTAAAATTGTTGAAGGCCTCTTTCTAGACTTTTCTAAACCAAGAGATGTTCAAGCTAATGAAAAAGCATTTAAGAAGATGGTGAGACTCAGGTTGCTTAATCTCAATTATGTTCAACTAACGGTAGGTTATGAACATATAATTTCTAGAAGGATAGTGTTGCTATGCTGGAAAGGCTTCCCTTTGGATTGCATGCCATCAAACTTACATATGGAGAATTTGGTTTATCTTGACTTGAGTTATAGCAACCTTAAATATGTTTGGACCGGAACCAAGGTACAACATTAGTTGTCTCTCTTTCAAGCATTAACCGCTATATATGTATTGTGATAATTAAATTTTCTCATTTTGCTATTGACAGATTCTAAATAAATTGAAATTCTTTCATCTCAATCATTGCTCTTCCCTAATTGAAACCCTTGACTTCTCTGGACTCAGCAATCTCGTAGAATTATCACTTAATGACTGTACAAGTTTGGTCGAGGTTGGCAAGTCTATTTCATATCTCAACAAAATTGTTGACCTAGATATGAAGAATTGTAAAAAACTTGAGAAGCTTCCCTTTGGCATTTGGATGATGAAATCCTTAGAATCTCTTGATCTTTCTAGCTGCTCTAGTCTAAGAAATTTTGCTGGATTTAAAGGATCACCATCTATATCATGTCATGACTCAAGTTATAGCAGCCCGAAACATGTTTTGGAGGAAACCGAGGTAAGACTTTATTTTGCTCTCTTTCAAGCATGAATCAATCACACCGTACACTATGTCAAAGTTAAATATTCTCCTTGTTTTTGATAGATTCTAAATAAATTAAAATTCCATTTTCTCAGTCATTGCTTATCACTAATCAAAACCCTTAAATATTCTCCATGTAGCACTAATCAAAACCCTTAAATATTCTCCATATTTTTGACAGTTTCAAAATAAACTGAAAATCCTTCGTCTTATTCATTGCTCTTCACTGGTCAACATCCCCAACTTCTTTGCACTTGGCAATCTTGAGAAATTGTTGCTCGATGGATGCACAAATTTGGCAGTGGTTGACAAATCTATTTCATGTCTCAACAAACTCATTGTCCTAGATATGAAGAATTGTAAAAAGTTCAAGACACTTCCCTCTAGCATTTTGATGTTGAAATCCTTGGAATATCTTGACCTGTCTGGCTGTTCCAATCTAGAAAATTTTGCTGGATTTAAAGGATCACCATCTACATTATTGTATTCATTCTTTTCATCTTAGATATTACCAACAAGGAACGTAGGTTCTGTTGATTTGCAAGTGGCCAAGAGTTGCTTAAAGCGATTGTCTATGGCAGGCTCCAATCTGTCACATATACCCCATGAAATTTGGTATTTGACGTCATTAGAGGAGTTGGATATTTCACAAAACAATTTCAGTACCCTACCCGACAGTAGCGGTGACTTGCGTCAGTTGTCGCTTCTCGATGTAAATGGAAGTGGAAGGCTCCAATCAGTTCCAAAGCTTCCACCAAGTTTATCGGCTATGTTTGCATACAGCTGCTTATCATTAGAAAGCATATCAATGGAATCGAACTGGCATAATAAAGATGGGATAACGGTGGTATGTTATGAAAGCCCTAAATTAGCTGAGAACAATTTTGTTGATAGATGCATCAAGGACTACTGCAGCGCAAGGTACTCTCTCCCTCTTTATGTGTGTATATATAAATAACAATAAAAAAAGGACTTTGGTTGTTTGAAAAATTAAAACTGTTGATGTTATCCTACTCATCATCCAGATGTCATTGCAAGATCAGTTTGAATGAATATTTTAACGTCAAACCTTAGTAAGAAAAAAAAAATAAATTAATTTATATTAACACATGATTTGTTGGAACAGGAAACATCTGCAATTGGAGGTTCCTTTGACATTTATCTTCTAGGGGCAGAGGTTCCCAATTGGTTCGAATACCGTAGCACGGGCTCATATTTATCTTTCGTGGCATCGACCAAAATCCTGGGGTGGATAGCTTGTGCAACTTTCACACTTCCCAAAGGAACTTGTAATCCTGAGGCTCTAAGGTATGTATTCCGGAAGAATTCCAGTGTCTGTCCAAGAGCTCACGGCGCAACTTATCTATTCGGTTTTCCGACGATGGTTCATAAGATGAATGTGATGTGGTTTTCCTATTTACCATTCTCAACCATTAAAATGCGGGTAAAAAGCGGAGATGAAGTGAAGATCCGGCTAAAATTACCTTATAATTGTGCGGACTATTTCCAATTGATTGAATGGGGCATTTCACTCATTCCCAAGGATGAGGATCAAGAAGAAGAGGATGATGATGATGAGGAAGAAAAACGTGTGGAGGAGGCCTTGCTAATTCCATACTGGGGGATGTACCCGTATGATAGGATCATGAACACGAGTCGCTGGCAGGAGTATAAAGAAAAATTGGATAAATTGGATTTTTAGAGAAAGATAAAGAAATGAAGGAGGATGTGGAGGAGGAGGAGGATATGGAGGAGGAGGAGAGTGAAATGGAGGTGGACTGGGGAAAAGAAGGCGAGGAAGAATAAGAGGAGAAAAGATATGGAGGAGGAAGGGGAGGATGAGGTGGACAGGGGAACCGAAAGCTGCCCTAAGCGAAACACCCTCCCCCCTCAAAAAAATAAATAAATAAATAAATAAAATACAATCAAGCATGGAGACTGTGAGTACATGAAACGCATGCATTAAAATGTGTGTGTTTTGTTGATCAATTGTTTAATTAGTTCTATACAAATCTACTGCTAATTCTCAATCTTGTAAATTGAAAATGCATAATATTATTTTCGATATTGTTAGTTGAACTAAGCAACATGTTACAGTATATAAAGATCAAAGAGAGGTTGCTCAGCAATCTCATGTGTTAGCTAAAGGACATTAGACAATAGTTTATTATAATTTTTTTGGTTTTCGTTTTACTAGTTAGAGGAGCATGCAGCTTGCAAGTTTAAGATTCAATAAAATAAATTTCATGTCTAACATTACTCCAAATAAAACTACAACAAAATTTACAAGGAAAATGTTCACATTACGGCCCGTTTGGTAATATTTTTATTTTTTATTTTTTTGTTTATCTTTTTAAAATTTTGTAAACTGGTAACAGAAATATATTTCTTAAATCTATTTACCTTTTTTTATTTCCAAAAAAATGAAACTTAAACAAAAAAACATAAAAAAAAGGTATTCTCTATTTTTTTTTTGTTACAAATGTTTTATCAATTCTAATACTTTTTCCATTTTTGTCAAATCATATTAAAACAAATTATTTTATTTAAATATTTCATTAAATTAAAATTATTTTTAAAAAAATAATATAATTAATTAAATTAATTAAAAATATATATTATTAATTTATTTCTAATAAATAATTAAATTAAACTAGTTAATTTAATTAATCAAAAATATATATTATTAAATTATTTATAATAAATAATAAAATAAAATTTATTAATTTAATTTAATAAATAATTTAACTAACATAAATATATTTTATTAAATTATTTTGAATAAATATTACAATTAAAGTATTTGATTTAATTTAATTTAATAATTAACTTAAAATAGTAAATTTAGCTAATATCAAATATATTTTTTAAATTATTTTTAATAAATTTCATAATTAAGTTAAATTAATAATTAATTTAATTTATTTAAGATGAATTATATTTTATACAATTATTTTTAGTAAATAATATAATTAAATTGTAATTAATATATTTTATATTTACTGAATTAAATGATATAATACTTATATTTTATTCAATTATTTTTAATAAATAATATAATTAAATTAAATTAATATAAAATATATTTATCAAATTCAATTAATTTTTAAAAACTAATAAAATTAAATATTTTATGAAAATAGAAAATTAATAATTATAAATAAAATTATATTTTCAAACACAGTTTCAGTTTTTATTTTAAGAAAAAAAAAAAAGACAGCAGAAAATATAAGCATATAAACATAAGTAAAAAAAATGACAGTATGACCAAATGGCTCTTACATATATAATAATAAATTCATTTTCTTTATCCAAAGATCCCGAAGAACTAACAATAAAGTCATCTTTATTTGATACATTGAATCAACAAATAAAAATTATACAAAGTTAAAATAATTATTGTCCCATTCAAAAACTAAATCCATCCTTATCTGTAGGTTAGCACCCTTACTGGCTTTCAACTCAACTTATTAGTTGCAGCCTTCTCATAGACTTTTTCTTTTCAGTTAATATTGTCAAAGTACTCGTTGCAATAAAAAAAAAAAAAACACTTACCTCATATGAAGGCAATCAGTCATTACTAGAGAAAATCCAGAAATTAATAGAATAGGGCATTCTTTGATCTTTTAAGCATGTTTGATTTGAAGATCAGCAACTATTGTGGTGCAATCAAATCAATAGTTGAGATTGAGAGTTTGAAGGATGATACCATAAATTAAAATCGGCTACGGCCACTTGTGATCAAGTTGCAGTTCTAATGAAAACTATTTACTTTGCTCTTAAATTTAGAATTAAAAAAAAAAAACATAATTAATAATTGGATCAGGTCATTGCATAAAATTCTCTCCACTGCTACAATTATCCACAACTTAGGTTGGATGATTATCCATAGTTAAAAAATAAACAAGCCTTAGAAGAGAATAAAATTAATAATAAATGAATTTCATTTTGGGACCTTGAAATTTTCCCATATGGAAGACCTAATCACAAAAGAATCTCCCCACAATTTTTCAAAAGCTTGCAATCTTTTTTTTAGACTTCTGTTTCCTTTCAACTGGCTTAGTTTTGCATTTTACTGAGGAAGAATGTCTTCGTCTAATCAAATATACTAAAGGGCAACCATTACGGATCTGGTACAAGCTAAAAGGACTCTTGAATTTCTTAAAGGATTTTATTGGCCATATTATGTATGACTATAGAAGTCTCATCAAAAGGCAGTGGAACTATGTTCTTGTAGGGGATATACGAAAGAAAGAAAGAGGAAAAAAAAAAAAAAGCAATGGAATGCATGCTAAGCAGATGAATAAATTTATAATAACGATATAATGATGGAACATGTTTATAAAGCACTAGATAAAATAAACAAAAGAAAAAAAATCAGAATCCAAAGTCAATCCAACTCAAATGGTTGCAGAAGTCCAAATTGTTTCCCAATTCTCTCCAATTGATTTTAACTTGCTAGCAAGCAAGCAAACAAAAGATGTAGGGCAGTAACTACGATAATATATAATATATAAAGTTGTGATTGTTAATTTCTACCTAAAACTTCATTTGAAAATATCTCCCTCTTAAACTGCATTTCCAGCATTCACTTGCAATACCTTCCTGACTCCATTACCAAGTTGAAACATATAGGAGCATTCATGCATGTTCTAGTGTCAAATTTCCTCTCACGCAGCACCTTAGTACTGTTATAAACATCATAGTTGATTCCCTGGCTTCCACCTCGAAGTCACTAATTGTAGAAGCTAACAACTAACAAAACCCATTGGTGCGATTCTGGCTCTAGTTATATACGTCTGCTATGCTGCAAAAGACCACATCACCACTCTTTTAATTTTCTCTCTTTTATTTTTTTTCACGATTCTTGAGCAACAAAGGCCAAATATTTCTCCGTTTGCCAAGTAAATCCCCTCCTCCTGCAACATCATAAACTAACTTCCACCTTAATATTGAATACTGCAGCTTACAACCACGTCCACTGCTTACTCTCTGAAGACTAGAAGAACAAGTGAAGACAAACGATTCATCCCAACAAGATGCGTACACATTAAGTCCACACTGGGATAACTAGCTTCAAGGTTTATCCACTGAATCCAAAAAACCTCAAACTTCTCCCCCACGATCTTTCTTGGAAGAGTTTGGTTTGCTGCAAGCTCTGGATATATTCTAATTCAACTTCTTACCAAATAGTTGAAATCTCTAATGAAAGAGTAAGAATAAATAAGCACCAACCCAGTGCAAAGCAAAACGCACACGCATAACTGGTGAATCAATAGCACTTATAGCAAGCCATAGCAGCAACCACCTAGCAAATTTTTCAATATTTCACTTTTACATTACTTTAACACTAACTTTTGATTTTCTTTTTTTTTTAATTTTTTTTAAAACTCCAAGCAATAATAAAATTTTTTCCTTTCCCTTTCTTCTTGACTGGTTTTATATTAAGTGGATTTGGTCATATAACAATTCTCACCCACATAAAAATTAATCTTGAGGATCTTGTCCTCAAGGTGAATATAGTCTGAAAATGAGAAAGTAGATTTCCCCAAATAACATTTTCTCCTAAAGGGATGATCTGATGAACCAGATCTTTAATGATCATTATCGCCTTAGGAAATGTTTGGTACAAAGTTAAAATTTTAGGAGTAAAAAGACTATTGGGGTAATTATTACACAAGTAATAGTTAATAGAATAACAACTTTATGATACTTATATTTGAATTAAAAAAGTAATTACTATCTAGTAATAATTATATTATATATGTTTGGAATGCTAAAAAATTTTATAAGTGTAAAAGTTAATTATGTTTAGAATAAGGGTAAATTGATTAGGGGTATTTAATTTTAGTAAAACATTATAATAAAATAAATTGTCATAATAATTTTATTTTAACAAAATATATATCATTAAATATATATTCTAAAATAAAAATATTAATTATAAAAAAAAATTTTATCATATATTAATATTTCAATAGAAAAATTTTTTAGTAATAAATTATTATTTGTTAAAAATTATTTTTTGATACAATAATTTTCAATTGCGATTAAAAGAGAACGATGATAAATTGCAAATTCTTGAAAACCAAATAACCCCTGACCCATATACCCAATTTAATCAACCCAATTTATCCTGAATGCTATTACTAAATTGATTTGCGAAGATAACTTCTAGAAATTTGGTATTAAGAAAAAATTTTGAAATAATTAAATTTCCTAGCCTTAAAGGGACGATTGTGAATTACTAATTCTTAAAAACCAAATAATCCTTAACTAGTTTATCCAATTTAATTAACCTATTTTTTTTTTATTGTTGTTACTAGCGTACATTGGTTAAGTTTTTTATCATGCTCCTCCATTAATTTGATCATATAGTTTTTTCATGCTAGTCATTGATTATTGAATTTGTAGGAACTGCTCATACTAAGCGCCTGTCATCTTAACTTCCATCGTTATTGAATCTTGTAATTGTCATTGCCAGATAAAGGCACCAGGCAAGGTTTTTTGATACCACTTGATAAGAACCTGGTTATTGGAAAAAACATGAAAAAGAAAATGAAACAAACGAATTTTGCTCGAGAGAAAATCTAACTGTCCCAATTGAGAAACAATTCTAACCTACAAAAAATAAAATAAAATAAAAATAATAGTGTTTGGCAAAGAGTAGATGAAATCATAATCAAAAGATAGAGAGGGACTAGTAGTTGAGAACCTAGACCTCTGGTCCACCTCGGCACCTTGAAGCACCGAAATTCACCTGTGGCATACTCCTAGTTTCCTTCGTGTGTGAATATTTTTTTCATCGGGATTCAGGACTCCTATTGGAATCACGAAAGCGATGGACTAGGCTAAAACCATTCCGGGAAGTTGAAAATATTCTTCACATTGCAAACAATATAGCAGTTAAAAATCTTGTGGTATACCAAATTTTAGTTTCAAAAGATCATTCATGGAGACTGTGCCCATGACCACCATAAACGTATGTACAATGGAATGGATGGGAGTTATCCCTTACCAGCAACGAGACCTCTCTCAAACAAGGGGCGTACGGGGAAACAAACCCTCTGTAATAGCAAGAATAGGTCAGATTACCCCATTCCCATTCTCGATAAGGTCGGAGCTTGACTCGAGTTTTAAGACATCATTAGGGATCCTAAATTCCCTCTATAGATGTTCTAAACCATTAATTGCCTCTCAACCTAACGGCAATACCTGTCATTTTCCAAGGTAGTGTTAGGGCGAATCCAGAATTTTAAATTTAAAATTCTGAATTCGCATAAATTGGCAGAAAATATAGTCACAAGAGTTTAAAGTAAAATTAATTAAGCTGAGTAATAAAAATTTAAACTAAATTAAAAAAATTTAGACTGACTAAATTTAAAAAACAAAGAATTTACACTTGAAAAAAAAAAAAAAATTAGACAAGCCACCTGGGCTATATGAGCCCCAATATGCGTCCGTCACTATGCCATGGAAGCTAACGAGTTATCTCTGCATTGCCTAAGGAATCGGTCTTCATTACTGGGCCACTTCTCATCTCTCATGATGTAATGGGCTTCGGGAATGGTTCGGAGCCATATGCCCAGATCAGTTTTTTCCTCTTGCAGCCGGACAGCCAGTGGGTGGATATTAAACTCTACCTATCAACGGTGGTATCGTAAAGATAAGTTTATTCTTGCTTGCGTTAATGCTACTTTGTCCCCGAAGGTTCTTAGTTCTGTCCATGGCATTAAATCTTCAAGACCAGTTTAAGACTTCATTATCAAATCAGTTTGCTCCTCAATCTTGTTCCACGATATATTAATCTTTTGCAGCACTAGTTGATAGGCATTAACTAGGATAATCGTTCTTGTGCTATGTACTTCGGTTAGGCCAAGAATCTTGTGGCCCAACTCACCTCGACTGGACAGAAATTTGACGAGGATGACCTGGTTTCGCCCTTTCTTGGTGGCTTAGATTCATCTTTTCTTCCCTTTCAGAGTTCCATCAACATTGCCACACGTGACAAGCAAAATGTCCTTTGTTGATTTCAAGCTGAATTGATCTTCTCTGAGTAACTTCTTGAGTCTTGACTCATACCAAAAGATCATTCGACATAATCCTTCATTTACTTTATTTGGTAGCTAGCCTCCCCAATAGTTAATCGGAACAATCTCCGAATAGTACCAATGGTGTTTCACTGAACCGAGAGTCATATCAATTTTTTTTTTTTAACTCCAAATCACAATGCTTTGGATTGTTCCCGTCGTTTTGACTTGCTTCTAAGGATCAGAGGGTGGTCAGCATCCTACTTAAACTTGCCATAGTAGTAGCTCAAGTTAATGGGGGGTTTGAGGGAACAGTGAGGTTTTACAATGCAAGAGCTGAAGTGGTGAGATGATGATTGAATTAATAAATATTGTAATAAATGTTATTTGACAGAATCAATAAAATTTAATAAAATCGTGGCCCTTCATCTCACCATTTTAGTCTCCGTACAAAATTAATAAACTTTAATTAAATCGTGGCCTTTCATCTAATCACTTCAACTCTTGCAGTGCAAAATCCACTGTAATCTCCTGTAACCCATGTTAATGCTGCCTTTTCTTCTAAAACAATGAGCATTAATTCTGGTGGTAGCACCTGGCCGGTGTGCAGATTCCGGCGTTAATAAACACATTACAATGAATTTTGGAGAGCTCTATCTTGGGAAAGAGTAAATAACGACCTTTTGTTGCTTCTAAACATGAACCTCATTCGGTAGTGGAACTTATCCACAGTGATGCATGTTTGGTTTTGTTCAACTCTGTTTGTTGATAGACGCTTATCTAGTGTAATTTTAATAGATCATTTTTCTTGGTTTTATCCCTTGCAATCAGAGGTTGATGCGCACTAATAGTCGTTTGTCTGATTCAAGCTTCTTGTTCAAAACCAAATTTTCTGCTAAGAGTAAAAAGATAGAGGGGAGAATATGTTGAGTAATTTTTTTTTTTTTTTTCAAAAGCTTTTTTCAGATAGTATTATTTAACATTGCCTGAGTTGTTACACTGCTTAACAAAATGGCGTGACAAAACAATAACATTGGTATATAGTGGATATTGGCCTAACCCTCCTTGCTCAATCAGGCTATTATTATTATTGATCTAAATTGGCGTAGAAAATTTATATTTTATTTATTTTTAAATAATAAAATATTATAAAAAGTAGCAAAATTTTCTATTACCCAAAACGAAAAACTACTCTCCTTTTATAAATTCTCTCTTGTTATGATCAAGCTAATGAAAAGAAAGAAAAGACGAGTAAAATGTTTTTTCTCTTTATTTTTTCTTTCTATCCACAAATTTATGCTTCAATCGTAGCATAACAAAATATATGAAGAGAGAAATTTGAACTAAAATTTATTTAATCTCAAAAATAACCCTAATAAAAAAAGTATAGGTAGAATGGGAATTCATGCACCAAAATATTAGGTGAAAAACTTTGAAAGGAAAGGACAGTTAAATCTAGACTAACATAACATTTAGTGGATGGTGGGGCTAGCGGGCCAAGCTCAAACTCAAACCAACACTAGTTCAATTAAAAAAGCAAACTTGAATTGCATATGCCACCATCTTCCCATGTGAATTAGACGGATGGTGTTTCCTTCCAACTTTCCATCGTTGATATTACTAATTTACCAGTCATGTTAATTGGAGAAGGAAATCCCATTGATTCACTCTTCTCAAAAGCCACCGACAGAAATAGAGAAAAATAACCCGAGTTATTGAAATTTGCCTTATCTGGGTCCAAAAGTCGACAGCATCTCTAACTTTCAAGCAATGAAGTCTCATGGCCCCCAGTTATTGAAATTTTTCTCAGCTGGGTCCAAAAGTTGTCGGCCTTTTTAGCTTTTTCTCATGCGCGTCCCGATAGGCGGTCCAAAAGTAGAGAGAATCTTCAACTTTTATGCAACAAAGCAGGACGAAGCGCGTCCACTGTCAATAAAACCTTGTCCAAACGGCAATGCGTGCTGGCTACTCAAACCGATACTAAGGTGGCGTTTTATCTCAAAATAACCATGATAATGTAGCAGTAGGTGCAATGGGAACTCATGCACCAAAAAAAGCTTTGAAAGAAAAGGAGCGTGGAATCTAGACTCACATATTGACTTGAAAAGCAAAAATAATATTATTTAGGCATCGTTTGGAGTGTAATAAAATTCCATAAAATTTCAATAACCTCTATAACTCATTACAATTCTCTATTACACTTTTACTTTTCTCACCTTTACTAATTTTAAAAAATTTCAATACTTTACTAAAAAAATAGAAAATTCGTAATGAGTCTAATCGAGTGCAATTTTTTTTTATAATCATATTCTTCACGTCGAAAACTTTTAAACGAGTACCATTGTCGCTAGTTTATCTCTATTTTTTTTAAATTTGTTAGAACGAATTTAGACAAACCGTTCTAACGTTTACCGATATAGAATCCATTAGAACGGATTTGAAAGGACGTTCTAACAATTTTGACATTATTCAGAGAGAGAAAAGAAGCATTTTTTGAATCCATTAAAACGGATTTAAGAAACCGTTCTAACGGTTTTGGCACTGTTCATCTTTAAAAAACGCGATTTGAAAAGAAACACTAAACGCCTTTTTTTACTCCAAACCACATTTTTTCTTATTTTTTTTTAATTTTTTATTACTCCAAATGCTACCTTAGTGGTTAGTGGATGGTGGGGGCTAGTGGTCCAAACTCTTAACCCACACTAATTCAATTAAAACAAACATGTATACGCAGGCATCTAACCAATGTGAAACTGTGGAAGTTGTGAAAGAAGAAAAAATATTGGAGTTGTTGATGACTATTGACCATCCCTCGAGCAAGGAAGGACGGATGGTCTTTCCTCCCAAGTTCCCATCAATTGATTGGTGTGTTTAGAATTATATAAAATTGTATAAATTTGTGAAAGTTAGTATTTTGTATTTTGTGTAGTGAATAGAAAATTTAAAATTTATATTTTCGTAATTTGTATTAATTTGTATTTATAAATATTTGTATTTTTTTATAACTCTAAACGTTGCCTAAATACTTATTGTTGGAAAATTTGGAATTAAATAGAAAATGGTGAATGAGAAATTGCATTTTCCATAGAGCACTCTTGAATTGAAAAGTGTGAAAGGCTAAGTGGAGAGGGAGATTAACAGCAAGACTCATATACCTCTAATTAATAACATTGAAAACAATGCTGATTAAATAACATCAATACATGGCATCAATCAAGTCCTGCAACTCCAAGAAGTAATAACCACTTGCCTGGTACAAATATGATGCATGGGGCAAGTTTCAACATAAGTTGGATTCAAAGCTCTATCCAATTGGAATATCTCTAAACAAATGCCAACGATTCAAGGTACATATGAATCTGATTTATGTAATTGATTTCACCTCTTTTTTTTTTTTTTTTTTTTTTGGAGCACTAGAAACGATTGTTAACATTCTGAAACCACAATAATGAAAATTAACACAAAGAGGCTTCGAAATTTAAATTGTAAATATAGGATTATAAGTGCAAATATGAACCACGAATATATTACATAGACTTTTTGACTCCTGTCCTAGGTGATTACAAGCACCTTCATTCAACAGAAGCAGGTCAGTCTCTCTGTACAATGCAACTTCAAAAACACGTAAAAGAGAAATACAGAGAACCAAAACCACATACAAACACGGCAATGAATACACCTGTCGTCGTAAACCCTATTAGAAATCTCGGCTGCATTTCCAGCATTCACTTGCAATACCTTCCCGACTCCATTACCAAGTTGAAACATATAGGAGCATTCATGCATGTTCTAGTGTCAAATTTCCTCTCACGCAGCACCTTAGTACTGTTATAAACATCATAGTTGATTCCCTGGCTTCCACCTCGAAGTCACTAATTGTAGAAGCTAACAACTAACAAAACCCATTGGTGCGATTCTGGCTCTAGTTATATACGTCTGCTATGCTGCAAAAGACCACATCACCACTCTTTTAATTTTCTCTCTTTTATTTTTTTTCACGATTCTTGAGCAACAAAGGCCAAATATTTCTCCGTTTGCCAAGTAAATCCCCTCCTCCTGCAACATCATAAACTAACTTCCACCTTAATATTGAATACTGCAGCTTACAACCACGTCCACTGCTTACTCTCTGAAGACTAGAAGAACAAGTGAAGACAAACGATTCATCCCAACAAGATGCGTACACATTAAGTCCACACTGGGATAACTAGCTTCAAGGTTTATCCACTGAATCCAAAAAACCTCAAACTTCTCCCCCACGATCTTTCTTGGAAGAGTTTGGTTTGCTGCAAGCTCTGGATATATTCTAATTCAACTTCTTACCAAATAGTTGAAATCTCTAATGAAAGAGTAAGAATAAATAAGCACCAACCCAGTGCAAAGCAAAACGCACACGCATAACTGGTGAATCAATAGCACTTATAGCAAGCCATAGCAGCAACCACCTAGCAAATTTTTCAATATTTCACTTTTACATTACTTTAACACTAACTTTTGATTTTCTTTTTTTTTTAATTTTTTTTAAAACTCCAAGCAATAATAAAATTTTTTCCTTTCCCTTTCTTCTTGACTGGTTTTATATTAAGTGGATTTGGTCATATAACAATTCTCACCCACATAAAAATTAATCTTGAGGATCTTGTCCTCAAGGTGAATATAGTCTGAAAATGAGAAAGTAGATTTCCCCAAATAACATTTTCTCCTAAAGGGATGATCTGATGAACCAGATCTTTAATGATCATTATCGCCTTAGGAAATGTTTGGTACAAAGTTAAAATTTTAGGAGTAAAAAGACTATTGGGGTAATTATTACACAAGTAATAGTTAATAGAATAACAACTTTATGATACTTATATTTGAATTAAAAAAGTAATTACTATCTAGTAATAATTATATTATATATGTTTGGAATGCTAAAAAATTTTATAAGTGTAAAAGTTAATTATGTTTAGAATAAGGGTAAATTGATTAGGGGTATTTAATTTTAGTAAAACATTATAATAAAATAAATTGTCATAATAATTTTATTTTAACAAAATATATATCATTAAATATATATTCTAAAATAAAAATATTAATTATAAAAAAAAATTTTATCATATATTAATATTTCAATAGAAAAATTTTTTAGTAATAAATTATTATTTGTTAAAAATTATTTTTTGATACAATAATTTTCAATTGCAATTAAAAGAGAACGATGATAAATTGCAAATTCTTGAAAACCAAATAACCCCTGACCCATATACCCAATTTAATCAACCCAATTTATCCTGAATGCTATTACTAAATTGATTTGCGAAGATAACTTCTAGAAATTTGGTATTAAGAAAAAATTTTGAAATAATTAAATTTCCTAGCCTTAAAGGGACGATTGTGAATTACTAATTCTTAAAAACCAAATAATCCTTAACTAGTTTATCCAATTTAATTAACCTATTTTTTTTTATTGTTGTTACTAGCGTACATTGGTTAAGTTTTTTATCATGCTCCTCCATTAATTTGATCATATAGTTTTTTCATGCTAGTCATTGATTATTGAATTTGTAGGAACTGCTCATACTAAGCGCCTGTCATCTTAACTTCCATCGTTATTGAATCTTGTAATTGTCATTGCCAGATAAAGGCACCAGGCAAGGTTTTTTGATACCACTTGATAAGAACCTGGTTATTGGAAAAAACATGAAAAAGAAAATGAAACAAACGAATTTTGCTCGAGAGAAAATCTAACTGTCCCAATTGAGAAACAATTCTAACCTACAAAAAATAAAATAAAATAAAAATAATAGTGTTTGGCAAAGAGTAGATGAAATCATAATCAAAAGATAGAGAGGGACTAGTAGTTGAGAACCTAGACCTCTGGTCCACCTCGGCACCTTGAAGCACCGAAATTCACCTGTGGCATACTCCTAGTTTCCTTCGTGTGTGAATATTTTTTTCATCGGGATTCAGGACTCCTATTGGAATCACGAAAGCGATGGACTAGGCTAAAACCATTCCGGGAAGTTGAAAATATTCTTCACATTGCAAACAATATAGCAGTTAAAAATCTTGTGGTATACCAAATTTTAGTTTCAAAAGATCATTCATGGAGACTGTGCCCATGACCACCATAAACGTATGTACAATGGAATGGATGGGAGTTATCCCTTACCAGCAACGAGACCTCTCTCAAACAAGGGGCGTACGGGGAAACAAACCCTCTGTAATAGCAAGAATAGGTCAGATTACCCCATTCCCATTCTCGATAAGGTCGGAGCTTGACTCGAGTTTTAAGACATCATTAGGGATCCTAAATTCCCTCTATAGATGTTCTAAACCATTAATTGCCTCTCAACCTAACGGCAATACCTGTCATTTTCCAAGGTAGTGTTAGGGCGAATCCAGAATTTTAAATTTAAAATTCTGAATTCGCATAAATTGGCAGAAAATATAGTCACAAGAGTTTAAAGTAAAATTAATTAAGCTGAGTAATAAAAATTTAAACTAAATTAAAAAAATTTAGACTGACTAAATTTAAAAAACAAAGAATTTACACTTGAAAAAAAAAAAAAAATTAGACAAGCCACCTGGGCTATATGAGCCCCAATATGCGTCCGTCACTATGCCATGGAAGCTAACGAGTTATCTCTGCATTGCCTAAGGAATCGGTCTTCATTACTGGGCCACTTCTCATCTCTCATGATGTAATGGGCTTCGGGAATGGTTCGGAGCCATATGCCCAGATCAGTTTTTTCCTCTTGCAGCCGGACAGCCAGTGGGTGGATATTAAACTCTACCTATCAACGGTGGTATCGTAAAGATAAGTTTATTCTTGCTTGCGTTAATGCTACTTTGTCCCCGAAGGTTCTTAGTTCTGTCCATGGCATTAAATCTTCAAGACCAGTTTAAGACTTCATTATCAAATCAGTTTGCTCCTCAATCTTGTTCCACGATATATTAATCTTTTGCAGCACTAGTTGATAGGCATTAACTAGGATAATCGTTCTTGTGCTATGTACTTCGGTTAGGCCAAGAATCTTGTGGCCCAACTCACCTCGACTGGACAGAAATTTGACGAGGATGACCTGGTTTCGCCCTTTCTTGGTGGCTTAGATTCATCTTTTCTTCCCTTTCAGAGTTCCATCAACATTGCCACACGTGACAAGCAAAATGTCCTTTGTTGATTTCAAGCTGAATTGATCTTCTCTGAGTAACTTCTTGAGTCTTGACTCATACCAAAAGATCATTCGACATAATCCTTCATTTACTTTATTTGGTAGCTAGCCTCCCCAATAGTTAATCGGAACAATCTCCGAATAGTACCAATGGTGTTTCACTGAACCGAGAGTCATATCAATTTTTTTTTTTTAACTCCAAATCACAATGCTTTGGATTGTTCCCGTCGTTTTGACTTGCTTCTAAGGATCAGAGGGTGGTCAGCATCCTACTTAAACTTGCCATAGTAGTAGCTCAAGTTAATGGGGGGTTTGAGGGAACAGTGAGGTTTTACAATGCAAGAGCTGAAGTGGTGAGATGATGATTGAATTAATAAATATTGTAATAAATGTTATTTGACAGAATCAATAAAATTTAATAAAATCGTGGCCCTTCATCTCACCATTTTAGTCTCCGTACAAAATTAATAAACTTTAATTAAATCGTGGCCTTTCATCTAATCACTTCAACTCTTGCAGTGCAAAATCCACTGTAATCTCCTGTAACCCATGTTAATGCTGCCTTTTCTTCTAAAACAATGAGCATTAATTCTGGTGGTAGCACCTGGCCGGTGTGCAGATTCCGGCGTTAATAAACACATTACAATGAATTTTGGAGAGCTCTATCTTGGGAAAGAGTAAATAACGACCTTTTGTTGCTTCTAAACATGAACCTCATTCGGTAGTGGAACTTATCCACAGTGATGCATGTTTGGTTTTGTTCAACTCTGTTTGTTGATAGACGCTTATCTAGTGTAATTTTAATAGATCATTTTTCTTGGTTTTATCCCTTGCAATCAGAGGTTGATGCGCACTAATAGTCGTTTGTCTGATTCAAGCTTCTTGTTCAAAACCAAATTTTCTGCTAAGAGTAAAAAGATAGAGGGGAGAATATGTTGAGTAATTTTTTTTTTTTTTTTTCAAAAGCTTTTTTCAGATAGTATTATTTAACATTGCCTGAGTTGTTACACTGCTTAACAAAATGGCGTGACAAAACAATAACATTGGTATATAGTGGATATTGGCCTAACCCTCCTTGCTCAATCAGGCTATTATTATTATTGATCTAAATTGGCGTAGAAAATTTATATTTTATTTATTTTTAAATAATAAAATATTATAAAAAGTAGCAAAATTTTCTATTACCCAAAACGAAAAACTACTCTCCTTTTATAAATTCTCTCTTGTTATGATCAAGCTAATGAAAAGAAAGAAAAGACGAGTAAAATGTTTTTTCTCTTTATTTTTTCTTTCTATCCACAAATTTATGCTTCAATCGTAGCATAACAAAATATATGAAGAGAGAAATTTGAACTAAAATTTATTTAATCTCAAAAATAACCCTAATAAAAAAAGTATAGGTAGAATGGGAATTCATGCACCAAAATATTAGGTGAAAAACTTTGAAAGGAAAGGACAGTTAAATCTAGACTAACATAACATTTAGTGGATGGTGGGGCTAGCGGGCCAAGCTCAAACTCAAACCAACACTAGTTCAATTAAAAAAGCAAACTTGAATTGCATATGCCACCATCTTCCCATGTGAATTAGACGGATGGTGTTTCCTTCCAACTTTCCATCGTTGATATTACTAATTTACCAGTCATGTTAATTGGAGAAGGAAATCCCATTGATTCACTCTTCTCAAAAGCCACCGACAGAAATAGAGAAAAATAACCCGAGTTATTGAAATTTGCCTTATCTGGGTCCAAAAGTCGACAGCATCTCTAACTTTCAAGCAATGAAGTCTCATGGCCCCCAGTTATTGAAATTTTTCTCAGCTGGGTCCAAAAGTTGTCGGCCTTTTTAGCTTTTTCTCATGCGCGTCCCGATAGGCGGTCCAAAAGTAGAGAGAATCTTCAACTTTTATGCAACAAAGCAGGACGAAGCGCGTCCACTGTCAATAAAACCTTGTCCAAACGGCAATGCGTGCTGGCTACTCAAACCGATACTAAGGTGGCGTTTTATCTCAAAATAACCATGATAATGTAGCAGTAGGTGCAATGGGAACTCATGCACCAAAAAAAGCTTTGAAAGAAAAGGAGCGTGGAATCTAGACTCACATATTGACTTGAAAAGCAAAAATAATATTATTTAGGCATCGTTTGGAGTGTAATAAAATTCCATAAAATTTCAATAACCTCTATAACTCATTACAATTCTCTATTACACTTTTACTTTTCTCACCTTTACTAATTTTAAAAAATTTCAATACTTTACTAAAAAAATAGAAAATTCGTAATGAGTCTAATCGAGTGCAATTTTTTTTTATAATCATATTCTTCACGTCGAAAACTTTTAAACGAGTACCATTGTCGCTAGTTTATCTCTATTTTTTTTAAATTTGTTAGAACGAATTTAGACAAACCGTTCTAACGTTTACCGATATAGAATCCATTAGAACGGATTTGAAAGGACGTTCTAACAATTTTGACATTATTCAGAGAGAGAAAAGAAGCATTTTTTGAATCCATTAAAACGGATTTAAGAAACCGTTCTAACGGTTTTGGCACTGTTCATCTTTAAAAAACGCGATTTGAAAAGAAACACTAAACGCCTTTTTTTACTCCAAACCACATTTTTTCTTATTTTTTTTTAATTTTTTATTACTCCAAATGCTACCTTAGTGGTTAGTGGATGGTGGGGGCTAGTGGTCCAAACTCTTAACCCACACTAATTCAATTAAAACAAACATGTATACGCAGGCATCTAACCAATGTGAAACTGTGGAAGTTGTGAAAGAAGAAAAAATATTGGAGTTGTTGATGACTATTGACCATCCCTCGAGCAAGGAAGGACGGATGGTCTTTCCTCCCAAGTTCCCATCAATTGATTGGTGTGTTTAGAATTATATAAAATTGTATAAATTTGTGAAAGTTAGTATTTTGTATTTTGTGTAGTGAATAGAAAATTTAAAATTTATATTTTCGTAATTTGTATTAATTTGTATTTATAAATATTTGTATTTTTTTATAACTCTAAACGTTGCCTAAATACTTATTGTTGGAAAATTTGGAATTAAATAGAAAATGGTGAATGAGAAATTGCATTTTCCATAGAGCACTCTTGAATTGAAAAGTGTGAAAGGCTAAGTGGAGAGGGAGATTAACAGCAAGACTCATATACCTCTAATTAATAACATTGAAAACAATGCTGATTAAATAACATCAATACATGGCATCAATCAAGTCCTGCAACTCCAAGAAGTAATAACCACTTGCCTGGTACAAATATGATGCATGGGGCAAGTTTCAACATAAGTTGGATTCAAAGCTCTATCCAATTGGAATATCTCTAAACAAATGCCAACGATTCAAGGTACATATGAATCTGATTTATGTAATTGATTTCACCTCTTTTTTTTTTTTTTTTTTTTTTTGGAGCACTAGAAACGATTGTTAACATTCTGAAACCACAATAATGAAAATTAACACAAAGAGGCTTCGAAATTTAAATTGTAAATATAGGATTATAAGTGCAAATATGAACCACGAATATATTACATAGACTTTTTGACTCCTGTCCTAGGTGATTACAAGCACCTTCATTCAACAGAAGCAGGTCAGTCTCTCTGTACAATGCAACTTCAAAAACACGTAAAAGAGAAATACAGAGAACCAAAACCACATACAAACACGGCAATGAATACACCTGTCGTCGTAAACCCTATTAGAAATCTCGGCTGCATTTCCAGCATTCACTTGCAATACCTTCCCGACTCCATTACCAAGTTGAAACATATAGGAGCATTCATGCATGTTCTAGTGTCAAATTTCCTCTCACGCAGCACCTTAGTACTGTTATAAACATCATAGTTGATTCCCTGGCTTCCACCTCGAAGTCACTAATTGTAGAAGCTAACAACTAACAAAACCCATTGGTGCGATTCTGGCTCTAGTTATATACGTCTGCTATGCTGCAAAAGACCACATCACCACTCTTTTAATTTTCTCTCTTTTATTTTTTTTCACGATTCTTGAGCAACAAAGGCCAAATATTTCTCCGTTTGCCAAGTAAATCCCCTCCTCCTGCAACATCATAAACTAACTTCCACCTTAATATTGAATACTGCAGCTTACAACCACGTCCACTGCTTACTCTCTGAAGACTAGAAGAACAAGTGAAGACAAACGATTCATCCCAACAAGATGCGTACACATTAAGTCCACACTGGGATAACTAGCTTCAAGGTTTATCCACTGAATCCAAAAAACCTCAAACTTCTCCCCCACGATCTTTCTTGGAAGAGTTTGGTTTGCTGCAAGCTCTGGATATATTCTAATTCAACTTCTTACCAAATAGTTGAAATCTCTAATGAAAGAGTAAGAATAAATAAGCACCAACCCAGTGCAAAGCAAAACGCACACGCATAACTGGTGAATCAATAGCACTTATAGCAAGCCATAGCAGCAACCACCTAGCAAATTTTTCAATATTTCACTTTTACATTACTTTAACACTAACTTTTGATTTTCTTTTTTTTTTAATTTTTTTTAAAACTCCAAGCAATAATAAAATTTTTTCCTTTCCCTTTCTTCTTGACTGGTTTTATATTAAGTGGATTTGGTCATATAACAATTCTCACCCACATAAAAATTAATCTTGAGGATCTTGTCCTCAAGGTGAATATAGTCTGAAAATGAGAAAGTAGATTTCCCCAAATAACATTTTCTCCTAAAGGGATGATCTGATGAACCAGATCTTTAATGATCATTATCGCCTTAGGAAATGTTTGGTACAAAGTTAAAATTTTAGGAGTAAAAAGACTATTGGGGTAATTATTACACAAGTAATAGTTAATAGAATAACAACTTTATGATACTTATATTTGAATTAAAAAAGTAATTACTATCTAGTAATAATTATATTATATATGTTTGGAATGCTAAAAAATTTTATAAGTGTAAAAGTTAATTATGTTTAGAATAAGGGTAAATTGATTAGGGGTATTTAATTTTAGTAAAACATTATAATAAAATAAATTGTCATAATAATTTTATTTTAACAAAATATATATCATTAAATATATATTCTAAAATAAAAATATTAATTATAAAAAAAAAATTTTATCATATATTAATATTTCAATAGAAAAATTTTTTAGTAATAAATTATTATTTGTTAAAAATTATTTTTTGATACAATAATTTTCAATTGCAATTAAAAGAGAACGATGATAAATTGCAAATTCTTGAAAACCAAATAACCCCTGACCCATATACCCAATTTAATCAACCCAATTTATCCTGAATGCTATTACTAAATTGATTTGCGAAGATAACTTCTAGAAATTTGGTATTAAGAAAAAATTTTGAAATAATTAAATTTCCTAGCCTTAAAGGGACGATTGTGAATTACTAATTCTTAAAAACCAAATAATCCTTAACTAGTTTATCCAATTTAATTAACCTATTTTTTTTTATTGTTGTTACTAGCGTACATTGGTTAAGTTTTTTATCATGCTCCTCCATTAATTTGATCATATAGTTTTTTCATGCTAGTCATTGATTATTGAATTTGTAGGAACTGCTCATACTAAGCGCCTGTCATCTTAACTTCCATCGTTATTGAATCTTGTAATTGTCATTGCCAGATAAAGGCACCAGGCAAGGTTTTTTGATACCACTTGATAAGAACCTGGTTATTGGAAAAAACATGAAAAAGAAAATGAAACAAACGAATTTTGCTCGAGAGAAAATCTAACTGTCCCAATTGAGAAACAATTCTAACCTACAAAAAATAAAATAAAATAAAAATAATAGTGTTTGGCAAAGAGTAGATGAAATCATAATCAAAAGATAGAGAGGGACTAGTAGTTGAGAACCTAGACCTCTGGTCCACCTCGGCACCTTGAAGCACCGAAATTCACCTGTGGCATACTCCTAGTTTCCTTCGTGTGTGAATATTTTTTTCATCGGGATTCAGGACTCCTATTGGAATCACGAAAGCGATGGACTAGGCTAAAACCATTCCGGGAAGTTGAAAATATTCTTCACATTGCAAACAATATAGCAGTTAAAAATCTTGTGGTATACCAAATTTTAGTTTCAAAAGATCATTCATGGAGACTGTGCCCATGACCACCATAAACGTATGTACAATGGAATGGATGGGAGTTATCCCTTACCAGCAACGAGACCTCTCTCAAACAAGGGGCGTACGGGGAAACAAACCCTCTGTAATAGCAAGAATAGGTCAGATTACCCCATTCCCATTCTCGATAAGGTCGGAGCTTGACTCGAGTTTTAAGACATCATTAGGGATCCTAAATTCCCTCTATAGATGTTCTAAACCATTAATTGCCTCTCAACCTAACGGCAATACCTGTCATTTTCCAAGGTAGTGTTAGGGCGAATCCAGAATTTTAAATTTAAAATTCTGAATTCGCATAAATTGGCAGAAAATATAGTCACAAGAGTTTAAAGTAAAATTAATTAAGCTGAGTAATAAAAATTTAAACTAAATTAAAAAAATTTAGACTGACTAAATTTAAAAAACAAAGAATTTACACTTGAAAAAAAAAAAAAAATTAGACAAGCCACCTGGGCTATATGAGCCCCAATATGCGTCCGTCACTATGCCATGGAAGCTAACGAGTTATCTCTGCATTGCCTAAGGAATCGGTCTTCATTACTGGGCCACTTCTCATCTCTCATGATGTAATGGGCTTCGGGAATGGTTCGGAGCCATATGCCCAGATCAGTTTTTTCCTCTTGCAGCCGGACAGCCAGTGGGTGGATATTAAACTCTACCTATCAACGGTGGTATCGTAAAGATAAGTTTATTCTTGCTTGCGTTAATGCTACTTTGTCCCCGAAGGTTCTTAGTTCTGTCCATGGCATTAAATCTTCAAGACCAGTTTAAGACTTCATTATCAAATCAGTTTGCTCCTCAATCTTGTTCCACGATATATTAATCTTTTGCAGCACTAGTTGATAGGCATTAACTAGGATAATCGTTCTTGTGCTATGTACTTCGGTTAGGCCAAGAATCTTGTGGCCCAACTCACCTCGACTGGACAGAAATTTGACGAGGATGACCTGGTTTCGCCCTTTCTTGGTGGCTTAGATTCATCTTTTCTTCCCTTTCAGAGTTCCATCAACATTGCCACACGTGACAAGCAAAATGTCCTTTGTTGATTTCAAGCTGAATTGATCTTCTCTGAGTAACTTCTTGAGTCTTGACTCATACCAAAAGATCATTCGACATAATCCTTCATTTACTTTATTTGGTAGCTAGCCTCCCCAATAGTTAATCGGAACAATCTCCGAATAGTACCAATGGTGTTTCACTGAACCGAGAGTCATATCAATTTTTTTTTTTTAACTCCAAATCACAATGCTTTGGATTGTTCCCGTCGTTTTGACTTGCTTCTAAGGATCAGAGGGTGGTCAGCATCCTACTTAAACTTGCCATAGTAGTAGCTCAAGTTAATGGGGGGTTTGAGGGAACAGTGAGGTTTTACAATGCAAGAGCTGAAGTGGTGAGATGATGATTGAATTAATAAATATTGTAATAAATGTTATTTGACAGAATCAATAAAATTTAATAAAATCGTGGCCCTTCATCTCACCATTTTAGTCTCCGTACAAAATTAATAAACTTTAATTAAATCGTGGCCTTTCATCTAATCACTTCAACTCTTGCAGTGCAAAATCCACTGTAATCTCCTGTAACCCATGTTAATGCTGCCTTTTCTTCTAAAACAATGAGCATTAATTCTGGTGGTAGCACCTGGCCGGTGTGCAGATTCCGGCGTTAATAAACACATTACAATGAATTTTGGAGAGCTCTATCTTGGGAAAGAGTAAATAACGACCTTTTGTTGCTTCTAAACATGAACCTCATTCGGTAGTGGAACTTATCCACAGTGATGCATGTTTGGTTTTGTTCAACTCTGTTTGTTGATAGACGCTTATCTAGTGTAATTTTAATAGATCATTTTTCTTGGTTTTATCCCTTGCAATCAGAGGTTGATGCGCACTAATAGTCGTTTGTCTGATTCAAGCTTCTTGTTCAAAACCAAATTTTCTGCTAAGAGTAAAAAGATAGAGGGGAGAATATGTTGAGTAATTTTTTTTTTTTTTTTCAAAAGCTTTTTTCAGATAGTATTATTTAACATTGCCTGAGTTGTTACACTGCTTAACAAAATGGCGTGACAAAACAATAACATTGGTATATAGTGGATATTGGCCTAACCCTCCTTGCTCAATCAGGCTATTATTATTATTGATCTAAATTGGCGTAGAAAATTTATATTTTATTTATTTTTAAATAATAAAATATTATAAAAAGTAGCAAAATTTTCTATTACCCAAAACGAAAAACTACTCTCCTTTTATAAATTCTCTCTTGTTATGATCAAGCTAATGAAAAGAAAGAAAAGACGAGTAAAATGTTTTTTCTCTTTATTTTTTCTTTCTATCCACAAATTTATGCTTCAATCGTAGCATAACAAAATATATGAAGAGAGAAATTTGAACTAAAATTTATTTAATCTCAAAAATAACCCTAATAAAAAAAGTATAGGTAGAATGGGAATTCATGCACCAAAATATTAGGTGAAAAACTTTGAAAGGAAAGGACAGTTAAATCTAGACTAACATAACATTTAGTGGATGGTGGGGCTAGCGGGCCAAGCTCAAACTCAAACCAACACTAGTTCAATTAAAAAAGCAAACTTGAATTGCATATGCCACCATCTTCCCATGTGAATTAGACGGATGGTGTTTCCTTCCAACTTTCCATCGTTGATATTACTAATTTACCAGTCATGTTAATTGGAGAAGGAAATCCCATTGATTCACTCTTCTCAAAAGCCACCGACAGAAATAGAGAAAAATAACCCGAGTTATTGAAATTTGCCTTATCTGGGTCCAAAAGTCGACAGCATCTCTAACTTTCAAGCAATGAAGTCTCATGGCCCCCAGTTATTGAAATTTTTCTCAGCTGGGTCCAAAAGTTGTCGGCCTTTTTAGCTTTTTCTCATGCGCGTCCCGATAGGCGGTCCAAAAGTAGAGAGAATCTTCAACTTTTATGCAACAAAGCAGGACGAAGCGCGTCCACCGTCAATAAAACCTTGTCCAAACGGCAATGCGTGCTGGCTACTCAAACCGATACTAAGGTGGCGTTTGATCTCAAAATAACCATGATAATGTAGCAGTAGGTGCAATGGGAACTCATGCACCAAAAAAAGCTTTGAAAGAAAAGGAGCGTGGAATCTAGACTCACATATTGACTTGAAAAGCAAAAATAATATTATTTAGGCATCGTTTGGAGTGTAATAAAACTCCATAAAATTTCAATAACCTCTATAACTCATTACAATTCTCTATTACACTTTTACTTTTCTCACCTTTACTAATTTTAAAAAATTTCAATACTTTACTAAAAAAATAGAAAATTCGTAATGAGTCTAATCGAGTGCAATCTTTTTTTTTATAATCATATTCTTCACGTCGAAAACTTTTAAACGAGTACCATTGTCGCTAGTTTATCTCTATTTTTTTTAAATTTGTTAGAACGAATTTAGACAAACCGTTCTAACGTTTACCGATATAGAATCCATTAGAACGGATTTGAAAGGACGTTCTAACAATTTTGACATTATTCAGAGAGAGAGAAGAAGCATTTTTGAATCCATTAAAACGGATTTAAGAAACCGTTCTAACGGTTTTGGCACTGTTCATCTTTAAAAAACGCGATTTGAAAAGAAACACTAAACACCTTTTTTTACTCCAAACCACATTTTTTCTTATTTTTTTTTAATTTTTTATTACTCCAAATGCTACCTTAGTAGTTAGTGGATGGTGGGGGCTAGTGGTCCAAACTCTTAACCCACACTAATTCAATTAAAACAAACATGTATACGCAGGCATCTAACCAATGTGAAACTGTGGAAGTTGTGAAAGAAGAAAAAATATTGGAGTTGTTGATGACTATTGACCATCCCTCGACCAAGGAAGGACGGATGGTCTTTCCTCCCAAGTTCCCATCAATTGATTGGTGTGTTTAGAACTATATAAAATGATATAGAATTGTGAAAGTTAGTATTTTATATTTTGTATTGTGAATAGAAAATTTAAAATTTATATTTTCGTAATTTGTATTAATTTGTATTTATAAAGATTTGTATTTTTTTATAACTCTAAACGTTGCCTAAATACTTATTTACCAGTCGTATGATAGTTTATCTTTATTTCCTTTGATATAAAAAATTGTGCGAAACTGGAGAAAAAAATCCCATTAATTCACTCTTTTCAGAAGTTACTAACAGAAAATAGAGGAAAATAACTATCCCAGGCCAGTTATTGAAATTTGACGCAAACGGACGACTCCACAAACTTCTGTTAATCTTCCAAATTAGAGCATTGCAGTTCGTTGTGGAATAGAAGGCCCTTCGTCCCAGATACAACCAAGAAAAAAAAAAAACGAATTAATAAACTCGTTTTCTAATTTAATTACTTGGAGTTATCAAGATTTCAAAACTAATACCAAAATAAATATTAAAGTGAGAGAGACACCAGTTAAGGGTGCATTTGGAGTCTAAAAAAAACCAAAAATTTTCAAAAATGAAATTTTATTGGAGTTTAGAATATAAAAAAATTATTATGAAATAATTGTTGGATGTTTATATTTGATTTGATATAAGTTGTTAAAAATTATATGAAGTGACACGTGACAAAATTATAGTGGATGATTTTGAAAATTTTTGGAATTTTGTGTAACTTTTTGTATAAATGTCAGATCAATTTTTTAAATAATTTGCCAAAACTCGTTACAATGCACTATTTTGATTCATTTTAATGAATTTTAATAACTTTTAAAATTTTTTAGAGTTCGAAAAAGATGAAACGTTTGGAGTTTTTTTGGGAAACCTTTAAACTTTTTTGAGGCTCAAAACGCAGCCTAAATTATGTCTTGAGGTATTCCTTTCCGTGGAGGGGAACAGAGTTGGTCACAAACATCAATTTTATAATCAAGTAAGCATTTTGAATTCTTACTTTGGGTCGGTTTGACATAAAAAAATCTCCAAAAAATTTTATAAATCTTCAACAACCCCTCGCCTTCTAATTTTTCTGTTATCACTAATACAAAAAAATTTTAATATTTCGTTAAAAAAAAATCTAAAAATAAGTTAACCGAATGTATAAATTTTTGATACAATCATATTTTTTGTGTCAAAACTTTTCAAATGGGTACTATTGTCGCTATTTTTTGTAAAATTTTTTAAATCCATGAAAACAGAATTGAAAAACAATTCCCATAGTTTGCTTATTTTTTAAAAAAAAAAACTAAAATTAATTTTAAATTATATTTTATTTTAATTTATCTTATTTTTCTTATTTCAAACGGGACATTTGTAATATTTGGAGTAGTTGAGTGCCAATTTCCAAGAAAGCAACGTCTAGACGGGCGTCTCCAACACTGGCTTTATAATTATTTACATTGTGTGTGCAAGCCACTCAACAGGGAAAGAAGAGATATAGATACCCTATATATATTTCCCTGTTTTTCTAACGAAGGCACAAGTCCACAAACCTTCATTAACCTTACCAGATTTGTGCAGGCTGCTTAATTATTGGGCAATGAAATCTTCCTCTTCCTCTTCCTTTTCCTCTTCTTCTTCTTCCAGATCACCACCACAACACAAATATGACGTCTTCTTGAGTTTCCACGGAAAAGATACCCGCAAGAGCTTCACTGATCATCTGTATGCGGCGTTCGTGCTGCATGGGATTGTCACATTCAAAGATGACATAAATCTCAACAGAGGAGAAAATATTAACTATGGACTACCGAAAGCAATTGAGGAGTCTAGAATTTCCGTCGTTGTTTTCTCAAAAAATTACGCGGAGTCAGAGTGGTGCCTCGAAGAGCTTGTGAAGATGATGGAGTGCAGCAAGAGATCGCACCAACCGCACACAGTTCTACCCATCTTTTATGACGTTAAACCCTCGGAGGTGCGGGCACAGAAGGGCAGCGTTGCGGATTCGCTAGCCAAGCACCAAAACTGTGGTCCTAAAGTGGAGAAGTGGAGAGAAACTCTTCATGAGTTCGCCAATTTGTCTGGTCACGTCATAGGGGATTTGTTTAGCGGGTAATTTCTCTGTTCTCCTAAAATTCTGATTTGTGTGTCGAGAATCGATCATCTTACGTGGATGTAACTAGGTTTATTAATGAATTGAATATAGTCCAGATCTGATCTGGATCAGATCTAATAATATTATATTAGATCTGATTAATGACTCAATGAATTTAAATTTGTTAAATTTAATGATCAATAAATTTAGATTTAGATGTGGATAGATCTATTAGATACATTATTTTTAAAAATAAAATATTTAAAATATATTTAAAAATAAAAAATTTACATGGAATAAAATTATTTTAATTATTTTACTCTATTATATATGCATATATATATATATATAAAGCATACATGAAAATAACTATATTTATAGTGATTGGGCAAACAAAAATGATACAGCAACGACAATAATAGAAAATGCTCTTAATTAGCACATGAAAAAAATATTTAACAGAAAACAAAAGATTTCATCATTATTCAATTGATGACCATCTTCACAGTAATTCCAATTCAAAATGAACATGACAAAAAAAAAAAAAAAATGAAAAAGGGAAATGGAAAACTGCGATCGTAAAGTGGAGAAATGGAAAGAAGCTCTTCAGGATTTCGCCAATTTGTCTGGTTTCGTCATGGAGGATTTGTCTAGCCGGTAATTTCTCTACCCTCCTAAATTCTGATTTGCATGTCAAGAATCAAGCATCTTGTGTGGAAGTGAAAGGTTAGAAATTTTTATTACACAGTATAGATTGTTGGAGTTCAATGATATCACAAATTTAATAGATAAAGATATAAACAAGAAACAGAATAGACAAAAATATATAAAAGAAGTGGCTGGCGGTCTATGAGATTGAGAAGTGTTTGTCCTAAAGTCAATGATCCTTTCTATGTGGAGGTGTTATTGGATTGGAGTGGCTTCAAGATTCAACCCAAATTACTTACAAGCAATCTCCTCAGAAATCACGTCTACTGGGAAAATTTAGACCGTTGTTACCCACAAAATAAATAAAGTATAGGAAAAGGAAAACAAATAGGTATGGGAGATATAGAAAAAGTTTTGTTAAATTTGAAACACGAAAGAGAAGTCCTGAATTTATAGGACTTGATGATTCATAATCTCATAATAAACCAACGTCAATTAAAAAAGTTCAAATTCCTAAGAACTTTTTTTCTAGGTAATAGACATTCTAAAAAAAATAAAAAAGATAAAATCTTAAATACATTGAGATCAATAAATTAGAAAATAAAGTTCTAAAACTTTAAATGTATTATATTTTTAACAATCCCCACAACATTTTAGAATTTAAAAAAAAAAGATATAAGAAAATAATATCAGCAACATTAATACTGAGTAATAGGTGTAAGTATCTTTTGAACTTGAAACTTGCTCTTAGTGTTAACAATCTCTCTCTAAAGTATCATAGTGGACTAAGTCTTGAACTAGACCCTTTGAACCAAAGTTTGATATGTGACGCACACAGTACTGACTTTTAGACACAAGGCTACTAACGGCCATGCACTAATTTTTATTCTCATGAGAGGCTATGGAGAAGAGCCCAATTCTCTTAGTCACAACCTCACGACAACTCCTATTTAGGTGAATTCTCCAAGAATATATGTGGCCTATACCTTGTGAGAGTTTGCCCGCTTTAAACTCATTCAGGGTTAAGTCCTTCCTCAATATCACATTTTCACAGTACAGATGCCATAGGGATGAGCGAGAGAACAGTTAAAAAAAAAATCTCCGTGTATAATTAGTGCATTTGGAAATAAGTCACGTAATATAGATTATTATTACCAATTGAACTTTCTTCATGGGGCTTCCAATTGCAAAGGTTGGGATCAACTACTCACAGTTTTGACAAAATTTCATAAATTTCTTTCATCAACTTACCAATTTGGTCTTCTTTGAAACTATAATTGTTCAAAACTTTATTGGTTATTGGTATTTGATCATATTATCAAGTTGATTGTTAATTAAATTTAAATTCATCGATGTATTGTTATTAATTATTTTTTAATATATTGCTTAAAGTTATAGAATTACTTGAAGTGAAACTCTTATATTCTTGTTTTAAACAGAATTTTAACTCTCCATTTGAGTACGTTATAAAGAATTAATTGGTCAGTTGAATATTCGAGAAACAAAAACTCCTAAAACATTTTAAGAAAATGATAGAAGTGGCTAACAGTATTGAACTTGAAAATTTTGATAGCCAACACTTTTGTAGGTGACAAAAGTAAATCAAATATTGACTAACTGTGTTAGGCCTAATCTGTGCCATAAATGACATATATGAAAACCATGAAGTATCAAATTGGATCTCTAATGAACAAATCAAATTCCATTGTCATAACCATACTTTAAGTGTCTTGTCTGACCATCATTCCCTGGGTTTCATAACCGGATGGGTGAGTTAATTAACCCCATGCCACCCCACAATCCATCACAAATCCTAAATAGAGCCACATAACCATTATAGAGCAGACGTATAAAATAAAAAGTAATAATAATTAATGCAAAAAGAAGACTTGGTCAAGACTGAGGAATTAAGCTCCATTCTAATGCTCAAATTATAATATTCGAACCAAATGGCCAGTACAACTATATTGGAAAAACAAGAAAACAAACAAAACTATCTCTATCTATGGGAGAATCCAAGTGTGTTAACAGTCCAAAATACTCCCCAAAATATAGTAGGACCCATCTATGCTTCAACCTTTACACCTGCAACATAGTCTATAGGGATGTGAGCACTAAGTTTATGGGTGCCCACGATGCTCACATAGGCAAATATAATATGCAGCATGAACCTATCTTGACACTACCATGCAAGGAATATCAACAACAACTTGATAATCATAATAACATCATCATATCATAATATTTGATACGACAAACCATATATCAGGTCCAAATATCTTCTTATTATCTTCTAGTTATCCACTCATTATCATCACAACACAACACACCAAGGGGGTGGATATTCTGCAAGACTGACTCATGATTAGCAAGTGCAACCTAAATTAGTGTCGGCTTTTATGGGTCAATCACCCAAGGGAACCAATGAACCGAATCCACGTCACCTCATTTATGAGCCTGACTCAAAGGTTGCGATGTACCTCTGCATCTTTGTTTATGGATCAATATCCACATGACACAATATGCTAATACCAGCATTATGTTATAAGTTTCTAACCTACTAGCATGATGACCCAACCTTGTACAGGTTTATCTACTTTCAACTCATGGGTATCTCGTACCCAAACCATTTTTTTTTTTTTTATCAATATCCATTATTCCCCAATACAATTACACATCATATTACTTTTATCATCTTTCTCATATAACTTTACCAATTTCAGTAGCTTTAATTCAACAACATCATATATCAAATTTTCATATCAACTTAAAACATTAATCCATACAAAGCATCAATGCATCATAATACCAATCAAATAACTAAACTCCTTAGGGTGTCAAATAATTCTCCTCAAATCTCATCTGAGACTAACTCTTTTAAATCACTACTTTTCAGTGTATAATTCCCACCAAAAACCCATCCTAAATAATCCCTTTAAATCACCATTTATCAATTTTTAGGTTCTCCTCCTTGATTATTATTTTTTTCTCGAAAAATATTTTATTTTTCATAATATACTATCTTGAAAAATATAATGAAAAAATTAAAAATATACTTTAATTATTTTTTTTAAATCCTAATTTTCGAAACTCAATATAAAAAATGCCTTAGATTCTTTTATTTCCAAAAGTAGGATTTGAAAATTAAATACTTTTCAAACTTTGGACATAGATTAGTGCTGTTAAAGTCTATGCATTGATCTTGATTATCTAATGAGAGGTTCTAAAGAATAACCCAATTATCATAGTCACGGCCTCACGACAACTCGGTAATTTAATGTTTGAATCATCGCTATGCAAAATGAAAGCACTTTGGAACACAAAAAAGAGACTATGCAAGCTTTCAAATGGTCCATCTATTTTTTATTTCTATTAGTCCTCTTACTTTTTATTTTCTATGCTTGTGCTTGCTTTGTGAGTCATTACTTTTATTATGCCAAAATTATTATGATCATCTTTTAATCATTTAGCTCTATTGAAATTTTTAAATTCATATTTTTCTTATTATTTCTTATTTTATTCTACGCAGGCATGAAGCAGAAAATATTCAAAAAATTGTTGGAGACATTGAAGGTAAATTAAATCATATGAGTTTAAGTATTGCAGACCATCCAGTTGGAATAGAGTCTCATCAACATCGCGTCATTGAGATGTTGAACATGAATTGTGATAATACTCGTATAATTGCAATATGTGGAATTGGTGGAATCGGTAAGACAGAAATCGCTAAAGCCGTATATAATATGGTTCATAGAAAATTTGAAGGTAGCAGTTTTATCGCAGATGTCAGAGCAACTTCAGATCAACCAAATGGCATGGTTTTAAAACAAGAACAGATTCTCTATGATATCTTAAAGATAAAAAATCTTAATATTGGAAGTGTTCATCAAGGAATTGAGTTAATAAAAAGGAGAATTTTTTGTCGAAAAGTCCTGCTTGTTCTAGATGATGTGGATCATGCCAAACAGTTAAAAGAACTAGCCATCAATCGAAACTTCCTTTATCGTGGAAGTAAAATCATTGTAACTACCAGAGATATTTCTTCTATAAATTCTCTTGAAGTAGATGAGGTATATGAACCTGTGGAGTTGAATAAATGTCAATCTATTGAACTCTTTAGTTGGCATGCCTTCAAGCAAGACCACCCCATGGAAGACTATACAGAGCTGTCAAATGTAGTTGTGAGTTACCTTAAAGGGATTCCATTAGCTCTTGAAGTTATAGGTTCCAACTTTCTCAACAAAAAAAGCAAATCTATGTGGAAAAGTGCCATAAGAGAGTTGAAGAAAATTCCTAATGATAAAGTTCAAGAAAAGCTCAAGATAAGTTTTGATTCACTAAGTGAACAAAGGAAGGAGTTATTCCTAGATATAGCATGCTTCTTTGTTGGATGGAATAAAGACTTAACAATGGAAATATTGGAAGGATGTGGTTTTCACCCAGAAATTGGGATGCAAGAGTTAGTTGAGAGATGTCTCTTAAAATATGATCAATTTAACAAGATTATGATGCATGATCTACTCAAAGACATGGGCAGAGAAATCATCAGGCAGCAATCTGCTAAGGAGCCAGGGGAGCGTAGCAGATTATGGCATCATAAGGTTGCCCTTAAAGTGCTGATAGAGGGAACGGTATGTAAGAGGCATATGTATGAATTGTTTATTAACACAAGATGTTTAATTACTACCTAAATGGAATATGCATTTGCATTATCATAACTCAAATCAACTTATAAAGCCTTGATCCCAAATTAGTTGAGGTTTGCAACATGAATCCCCTTCCTGCATTAATTTATGTCATGAATTATGTTTTTTGTGAAATTATATGAAATTAAGTCTTTCCTTATCATTTCAGTCTATGCAATCGGTCTACTTTTTGTTATTTTTACCCTTTTACTTGAATCAACTCACTTTAGGTACTAGTGTATCCCTAAGTCTACATTAGATATGACCAAACCATTTTAAACAGTCTTTTCTCAACTTATCTTCTATCAACAGTACCTCAACTTACTCTAAATGTATTTATTTTTTATCTTTTTTTTTTTTTTTTGTATCACCATGCCCATTGTAGCACGATCATTTTCACTACTCTCATTTTATGAGTGTTACTACTTAATGACCTAATACTAGGTACCATAAAACATAATTGCCCTTATAATCGTCTTATAAAAATTTTCTTTTAACTTAGTATTCTCCAGTCACATAAAATAATTGAGGCGCTTCTCCATTTTAACCACTCCACTTGAATCCTATGGATAACATCCTCTTCAATCCCTCTACTTGCATAAATAATTGATCGGAGATGCGTATGTATTTTTCATTATCCAAATTAACTCACATAAATTTAAGTAGCTTTGCGTTTTGTTTTCTAAGAAAAAGTAATTTTTCACCTTGTTATGCAATGGTTTTCTTTTTAGGGAACTAATACTGTTGAAGGCCTCTTTCTAGACTTTCCTAAGCCAAGAGATGTTCAAGCTAATGAAAAGGCATTTGAGAAGATGGTGAGACTCAGGTTGCTTAATCTCAATTATGTTCAACTAACAGTAGGTTATGAACATATAATTTCTAGAAGGCTAGTATTGCTATGCTGGAAAGGCTTTCCTTTGGATTGCATGCCATCAAACTTATATATGGAGAATTTGGTTTATCTTGACTTGAGTTATAGCAGCCTTAAATATGTTTGGACCGGAACCAAGGTACAACACTAGTTCGCTCTCTTTCCAGCATGAATTGCTATATATTTCATGTGAAAATTAAATTTTCTCATTTTGTTTTCGACAGATTCTAGATAAACTGAAATTCCTTCATCTCAACCATTGTTCTTCCCTAGTTGAAATGCCTAACTTCTCTGGGCTCAGCAATCTTGTAGAATTGTCACTTAATGATTGCGCAAGTTTGGTCGAGGTTGGCGAATCTATTTCTTATCTCAACAAAATTGTTGTCCTAGATATGAAAAATTGTAATAAACTTGAGAAGCTTCCCTTTGGCATTTGGATGATGAAATCCCTCGAATGTCTTGATCTCTCTGGCTGCTCCAGTCTAAGAGATTTTACTGGATTTAAAAGATCACCATCTATATCATGGTACTCATATATGAAGAATTTGGTTGCTCATGACTTAAGTTATAGCAGGCCGAAACATGTTTTGGAGGGAATCGAGGTACGACATTATTTTGCTATCTTTCAAGCATAAATCAACCACACTGTATACCTTGTCAAAGTTAAATATTCTCCCTATTTTTTTATAGATTCTAAATAAATTAAAATTCCATCATCTTAGTTATTGCTCATTACAAGTCAAAACCCTTAAATATTTTCTTTATTTTTGACAGTTTGAAAATAAATTGAAAATCCTTCGTCTCAGTCATTGCTCCTCGATGGTCAAAACCCCCAACTTCTTCGCACTTGACAATCTTGAGGAATTGTTGCTTGATGGATGCACAAATTTGACAGTGGTTGATGAATCTATTTTATGTCTCAACAAACTCATTGTCCTAAATATGAGGAATTGTAAAAAGCTCAAAACGCTTCCCCATGGCATTTGGATGTTAAAATCTCTAGTATATCTTGACTTGTCTGGCTGTTTCAATCTAAGAAATTTTGTTGGATTTAAAGGATCACCATCTACATTATTGTATTCATTCTTTTCGTCTTGGATATTACCAACAAGGAAGGTGGGTTCTGTTGATTTGCAAGTGGCCAAGAGTCACTTAAAGCGATTGTCCATGGCAGGCTGCAATCTGTCATATATACCCAATGAAATTGGGTGTTTGACGTCATTAGAGTCATTGGATATTTCACAAAATAATTTCAGTACCCTACCCGACGGCATCAGTGACTTATCCCAGTTGGAGTATCTCTGTGTAGATGAATGTGGAAGGCTCCAATCAGTTCCAAAGCTTCCACCAAGTTTAGGAAAGATGTCTGCTTTGGGCTGCTTATCATTAGAAAGCATATCAATGGAATCGAATCAGCAAACTAAATTTAGGGCAGTTGTGAGGTGTTTTGGATGCCCTAAATTAGCTGAGAACAATTTTGTTGATAAATGCATCGAAGGACTACTGCAGTGCAAGGTACTCTCTCCCTCTTTATGTGCGTATATTTGAAAAAAGGACCATGGTTGTTTGCAAAATTAAAACTGTCGATGTTATCCTACTCACATCTAGGTGTCATTGCAAGATCAGTTTGAATGAATATTTTAACGTCAAACCTTACTAAGAAAAAAAAAATTATACTAACACATGATTTGTTGGAACAGGAAACATCTACAATTGGAAGTCCCATTGATATTTATCTTACAGGGGCAGAGGTTCCCAATTGGTTCGAATACCGTAGCACAGGATCATCTTTATCTTTCGTGGCATCTACCAAAATTCTGGGGTGGATAGTTTGTGCAACTTTCACACTTCCCAAAAATGTAGATTATTTTGCACTTTGGCCGACCTATTCATATCAGAAGAATTCCAGTGTCTGGTTAGGAATTTGGGGCCCACGTTCTGCACACGATGATTTTTTTCGTATTTCGGGGGCTCATAAAATGAATAATGTGACGTGGTTTTCCTATTTACCATTCTCAGCCGTTGAATTGCGGGTAAAATGTGGAGATGAAGTGAAAATCCAGCTAGAGATACCCTTTGATCCTGCAAAGGATTTTCAATTGATTGAATGGGGCATTTCACTCATTCCCGAGGATGAGGATCGAGAAGAAGAATGGGGCATTTCACTCCTTTACAAGGATGAGGATCAAGAAGAAGAAGAAGATGATGAGGATCAAGAAGAAGAAGAAGATGATGATGAGGAAGAATAACATGTGGAGAACGACTTGCTAATTGATTACTGGGGGATGCGCCCAGATGATTAGATCATGAACACGAATCGTTGGCAGAAGTATAAAGAAAAAGTGGATAAATTCGAGGATGAGGTGGATAAAGTGGACGTGGCCTGGGGAGAAGAAGGCGAGGGAGTGGAGGGACGGCCCGTACTCGAATTTTGATCTTGCCCTAGCCCGCTCCCTTGTCCGTACGGAAGCCCCGGCCCCCACCCGTTCCCCAGGTCCGGGCTTGGGTCAGCTAGACCGGGAGCGCGAACCTGCCCGTGACCCGGACCGTCAACTTGCCCGGAACCAGCCCGAGACCCGAGCCCCTTCCCCCTGCCCGCTGCTTGTCAGACATATATGTACATATATATTTATATATGCAACACACGTAAATCAATCTGAATTGAATTGCAAAGAGGTCGAATCATTGAATCAGAGTATCTCTTTCTCTGATGATGGTTTCTCCCTCGATGGATCCCAACAGTCAATGCAGGAGGGAGGGAGGGAGAATGGGGGTATTAAAGTCAGTGACCGATTGTTGGTTTTTGGGGGTGTTGAGTCTTTTAAGTAAGTTTATTTATTTATTTATTTTTTCCGTTTAGCCGTTGAAGATTCTTTTTTTTTTTTTTTCCTCCTTCCTCTTGGCTGCAATGGCTGTGCAGTGTGCCACTAATGAGCCGTTGGGGGCCCGGGGCAAGTAACGATAAAAATAAATAAATAAATAAATAAATAAATACAAAATCTCCCCAAAAAATATTACAAACCCTCCTCCAAGCTTTAATTATAAATATCTCCATCCTATGTCATGTAACGTTTCAAAAATTCCAAGTCTCTCTCAAATTTCTATACGACCAAATTAGCAACTTTCAAGTATGTTCTTCAATTATGCTAAAATCTATACAATTCTAGCAAATTTGAAGTCAAGTTTTAAAGATCAAATGCTTCAAAGTTTTAATTTGGTATTTAATTTTTTTTAATTTGCATATATACAATTTTTTTTAATTTACATACTTCAATTTTTCTATCAAATTATTTTTTCTAAATGGATACTAGAGATACTCATTCTTTTTTTTATTTGGAGGGTGGGGACTCAATATTTTTTCCCCTAAAAAACAAATGGAACAATTTTGGTTAGTTTTGAAGTGATACACCTATTTATTACTCTATTATTTTTTTTTATAATTCTACATTTGTAAATTGTAATTTTGAATTTAATGTTAATTATGTAATTGTTTGTTGTTTAATAAATTTTAGTTTTTGTCAATAATTATTTTAATGTGTTTGTTTGAGTTTTATTTTGTATAAATATATTAAAAAATATACTAAGTCAAGTAGGACGGTTTAGAGTCGGAGATTGGTGACCTTGGCCCGACTTGACTCGACCAGAAAAGGAGGAGGGGTAATTAGGGCAGGTCACCTGTAAGTCTGGGTGACTCGGGGTCAATGTGCGGGTCAAACCTAACCCGACCTATTTACACAGCTACAAGGGAGAAACGAAAGAGAAAAGATATGGAGGATGAGGATGTGGTGGACCAAGGGAAGCGAAAGTTGTCCTAAGCCGAACCAAAAAAAAATTTAATAAACAAAATATTATAAAAGCATGAAAATTGCGAGTACATGAAACACATGCATTAAAAATGTGTGTGCTTTGTTAATGAATTGTTTAATTAGTTCTATACAAATCTACTGCTAATTCTCAATCTTGTACATAAAAAACGCATAATATTACTTTCGACATTGTTAACATAACTAGCAACATATTATAGCATGTAAAGCTCAAAGGGAGGTTGTTCGGCCAGCTCGTGTAAGCTAAAGGATATTAGACAATGGCTTATTGTAATTTTTTTGGTTTTTTGTTTTACTAGTTAGATGGGCACGTAACTTGTATGTTTAAGATTCAATAAGATACATTTCTTGTCTAACATTAATCCAAATAAAACTACATCAAAATTTAAAAAGAAAATGTTCACATTACATATATAACAATAAATTCATTTCCTTTATACAAAAGATCATGAAGAACTAACAGTAAAGTCATCTTTATTTGATATATTGAGTCAACAGATAAAAATTATACACAGTTAAAATAATTATTGTCTCATTCAAAAATTAAATCCATAGCTGTCTGTAGGTTAGCAAACTTGTTTGCTCTCAACCCAAAACTTATTAGTTGCAGGCTTCTCATAGACTTTTTCTTTTCAATAAAATATTGTCAAAGTACTCGATGCAACCAAAAAAACACCTACCTCATATGAAGGCAATCAGTCATTGCCAGATAAAATCCAAAAATTAATAGAATAGGGCATTCTTTGAACTTTTAGGCATGTATGATTCAAATATCAGCAACTATTATGGTGCAATCAAATCAATGGTTAAGCTTGAGAGTTTAAAGGGCGATGCCATAAATTAAAAATTGGCTACGGCCAATTGTGATCAAGTTACAGCTCTAATGAAAACTATATACTTTACTCTTAAATTTAGAATAAAAAAAACATAATTGATAATTGGATCATGTCACTACATAAATTCTCTCCACTGCTACAATTATCTACAGCTTGGGTTGGATGACCATTCATAGTCAGAAAATAAACAAGCCATAGAAGATAATAAAATTAATAATAAATGAATTTCATTTTGGGACCTTGAAATTTTCCCATATGGAAGGCCTAATCAAATTTTCCCATATGGAAGACCTAATCATCAAAGAATCTCCCCACAATTTTTCAAAAGCTTGCAGTATTTTTAGACTTATGGTTCCTTAATTTCAACCAGCTAAGTTTTGCTATTTACTGGGGAAAAATGCGTTCGTCTAATCAAATATACTAAAGGGCAACCATTACTAATCTAGTACAAGCTAAAAGGACTCTTGAATTTCTTAAGGATTTTGTAGGCCATATTATGTATGACCACAAAAGTCTCATCAAAGGGAGTAGAACTATATTTTTGTAGGGGATACACGGAAAAAAGAGAAAGAGAGAGAGAGAGGGGGGCAAGCAATGGAATGTATGCTAAGCAGATGAATAAATATACAATAGCAATATAACTATGGAACATGCTTATAAAGCACAAGATTAAAATAAAAGAAGGAAAAAGTCAGAATCTAAAGTCAATCCAACCCAAATGGTTGCAAAAGTCCAAATTGTTTCCCTATTCTCTCCAATTGATTTTAACTTGCAAGCAAGCAGGCAAACAAAGCATGTAGGGCAGTAACTACGGCAATATATATATATAAAGTTGTAATTGTTGATTTCTATCTAACACTCCATTTAAAAATATTTCTGTCTTAGAATTGATTTGTGAAAACATAAAGGTCTCTGTATGAAGTCTTGGCATTCAAATTGAATGACCAAAATGTATGTTGTTGCTTTGAATATATAGAGATACAATAAAATCTTTACAGTTACAATATGTAATTCATACTTATCATATCAAAAGGAAATCTGATCATATCTAATCCTATTCAAATATATCTGTAAATTCAAATATATTTGATTGGGTCTTGGGCTATTTGTTAAGAGTCCTGTTTTGGTGGGACTGCTTGGTTAACACCCTCCCGCAAGGTGATGGGAGGTAACAACACCATCAACTTGTTCCAAAGAGCAGTAAATCGAATAGAAGATAGACCTTTAGTGAAAATATCTGCTATTTGATCTTTAGTGTTGATGTACTTCACAACAATATCTCCATTGACAACCTTTTCTCGAATAAAATGATAGTCAATTTCAACAAGTTTAGTGCGAGAGTGAAAAATCGGATTCGAGGCTAAGGAGATTGCACTAACATTGTCACACCATAGAGTGAGGGGAGTAAGCAAGGGAATCTGAATGTCTTGAAATAACATACGAAGCCAATATAACTCAGCAGTAGCCAACGCGAGGGATCTATACTCAGCTTCTGTGCTTTATCGAGATACCACGGATTGTTTCTTAACCGAGCAAGAAATAAGGCAAGGACCCAAAAATACACCATAGGCAGAGGTAGAACGTCTATCATCTGGATATCTAGCCCAATCAGAATCACAATAAGCATTTAGAGATAAATCACCTTTGGTATATGAAAGACCATGATCAATAGTGCCCTTCAAGTAACAAAGAACTCTTTTGGTTGCAGCCCAATGAATATTTGAAGGGTTATGCATATATTGGCACAATTGATTGACAGAACAAGATATATCAGGACAAGTTAAGGTGCAATATTGCAGAGCGCCAACAATTTTTCTATATTCAGTAGCTTCATCATCTGAAAGAATGTCTCCATCAAGCATACAGAGTTTGGAACCAAGAGAGCAAGGAGAGGAAATCGGCTTAGCACCCACCATCCGAGACCTGTCCAAAATATCACATATGTATTTGGATTGACAAAGATGTATACCTGAAGAGTCTCGGGTTGCTTGAATCCCAAGAAAAAAATTTAGTTGCCCAAGATCCTTAAGCTTGTATTGTTATTGCAAACTTAGCACCACAGAGGAGATAAGAGATGGATGAGTGCTAGTGATCAAGAGGTCATCAACGTATACCAAGATAAAGATATGAATGTCATTCTTATGCATGAGAAACAAAGAAGAGTCAACAAATGAACTGATGAACCCAAGAGCATATAAAGAATCTCGCAAATGGTGAAACCAAGCACGTGGTGCTTGTTTAAGACCATACAAGGCTTTATGCAAATGACATACATGATCTGGCTATTGAGGATCAACAAAACCTTGAGGTTGCTCCATGTATACCTCTTCTGTCAATACGCCATTCAAAAAGGCATTAGAAATATCAAGTTGCTGAATTCTCCAATCAAAGTGCACTGCAAGAGCTAATAGAACTCGAACAGTGGAGGGTTTAACAATCGGGCTGAAGGTGTCAGTAAAATCAATGCCAGAGATTTGATCAAACCCCTTGACAACCAAGCGAGCTTTGTAACGATCAATTGTCCCATCTGGCTTCTGTTTAATTCGATAAACCCATTTATTACGTACAATATTATGGCCAGATGGCCGTGGACATAAAGACCAAGTGCCATTAGTAATGAGAGCATCGAACTCCTCACCCATGGCAGCCCGCCAATGAAGCGACAACACGGCTTTGGAGTAGCAAGTGGATGTTGGTGGAAGAGATAATGCACTGAGAGCACGGAGTGGATATTTGGTGGCAAAATAAGTGTGAAAGTCTGGATAGGTTTTGGGTTTGAGAGAGCCAGTTTGGGAGCGGGTTATGACTTGAGGGTGAGAGGGAATGGAAGAAGAAGGGATAATTTCAGGGTTTGGTGGAGAAGTTGGAGAAGGAGGTGTTGGCAAAGATGTAGAAAAAGAGATAGGCAAAGTGGGGTGGAAGTCGGTGTCCAAAGAAAATGGGGCTAGTGAACCAGAAGGGGGTATAGTCATTGGTGGAGGTATTTGACATGACGTGGGATTATGAAAAAATGGCGGTACACTAAAGGTGAGGGGAGGATTAGGTGTAGAATATGAAGAATGGGTAGAGCACTAAAGGGGAGTGTGAGGGGACTTAATATTGGCCGCAGGAAACAACTTTTCATCAAACACGACATTGCGCGAGATATAAACTTTCCTTGATATAGGATCATAGCAACGATATCCACGATGTGAGGAAGCATACCCAAGGAAAATACATTGTTTACTTCAAAACATGAGTTTTTGTGAATTGTAAGGGCGAAGTAAAGGATAGCAAGCACATCCAAATGTGCATAAAAAGGAATAATTAGGAATTTTGGCAAAAAGTTTATGAAAAGGTGAGTCATTGTTTAGCACAAGTGATGGTAGCCGATTGATTAAAAAAACAGATGTTAGGAAGGCATCTACCCAAAATGTCATTGGAAGATTAGATTGTGCAAGTAGCGACAAACCCATTTCTGTTATATGTCTATGTTTACGCTCAGCTAATCCATTTTGTTGAGACGTATATGGACAACTTAAGCGAAGTGAAATCCCATTTGTTTCCAAAAAATTTATGAAGTCGCAAGTAATGTACTCACGACCATTATCTGTTTGAAACTGTTTAATACGTGTTGAGAATTGATTTTCTACGAGTAATTTGAATTTCACAAAGCACGTAAAAACATCACTTTTTGATTGCAAGGGATAGAGCCAGGTGAATCTTGAAAAATCATCAATAAAAATTACATAAAGCAAGTAGCCACCATGTGACCATGTTCAACATGACCAAACATCAGAATGAATTAACTCTAAGGGATGACGGGAGAATCTAGAAGAGGAGACAAATGGTTGTTGTTTGCTATTTCCTAATTGACAAGGGAGACAAACGTCAGTCTTATTAAGATAACCACTATAAGGTAGATCATGCTATTTTATTATTTTAGAAACAACGGGAGAAGCAGGGTGTCCAAAACGGGAGTGCCAAACTGAGACAGGGGCTTTGATTCCTACAAAGGCGGTGGCAGTGTCATGTTTGAATGGAGTTGAATTCCGCATGCGAATGGGATAAAGTCCACCTTCACTCAGCCCTTCCAGTAGCAACCTGCCCGTCTGCACATCATAAACTGAATAATTAGTACCAATAAGGACAAAAAAATAATCGTTATCAATATAGAATTGATTAATAGATAAAAGGTTTGCAAAGGCTTGTGGGCAATGAAACACGCGCGACAAGGAGAAGGGTTTAGATTTAGAATTGATAAGAAGAGAACCCGTATGTGCAATATCTAATCCAGAGCCATTTCCAACAGCAATGTTGTCTTTCCCATTGTAAGGCTGTGCAAGAGAGAGTTGCTCGAGTGAGCCTGTAATGTGATGGTTTGTACCACTGTCTGCAAACCAAGTATTACTGCCAGCAGAGAAACCAAACTTGGCTATAAAAGCAACATTTCCTTGAGCAACCATAGCAGCCAATTGTGGAGGAGGATGGCGACCTTGATAGGAGTAATCAAAGCGGTGAAAGCAGTCTAAGGCACGATGATTGTATTTTCCGCAAATTTGACAAGAGTCTTTTTGATGATTTTCGCTGTGAATATTGTTCAAAGCACGGGGAATCAGTGGAGTAGAGTTCCCTGGTGCTGAAGACCCAGATTGCTTGAAAGGAGGCCGTGGCTTGTTGGTGTTGGGTCCCTTGGATTGACGAGAGATGTTGCGAGCAACTAGAGCAAAGGAAGATTCGGGAGGCACACTACGATGATAAGACTCCAAGAGAGATTCAAAGGTAAGCAACTCCACCTGAAAATCAACAAATGACATGGCTTTATCTCGTGTGGCAGTTGAGATAGAGCTTTGAAATGGTAGATAACTCGAATTAAGTCCACTGAGAAGTGTGGACACAAGATCATCGTCATCAATTGTCTTGCCAGCAGATGCTAGTTAATCAACTAGATTCTTTGCTTGGTTCAAATATTCAGTACAAGATCGATTATCTTGTCGCAGACTACGAAGTTGGCGTTGAAGAAGATTGATGCGAGAGCGAGACTGGGATGCAAATCGAGTTGCAAGCGTATCCCAAACCTGCTTGGCAGTGGTGAGACCATAAACAATATTCAAAACCTTTGGAGCAAGAGAAGCATTTAGACAGGAGAGAACAAAATTGTTCTTTTGAATCCATAATTCATAAGTTAGATTGAGATCACCAGTAGATTTGCCAGGAGCCGGAGGAAGATGCTGATCGGGGCACGGCTCAGAACCATCCACGAAACCCCAAAGATCAGTCGACTTCAAGGCAGGAATAAAAAGCGAAGTCCATTGCAGGTATGTGGCATTACCATCTAACTTAACAGTGATTAAGGAATTGAGATTCGGAGAATTAAAAAATTGCAGTGAAGACTCTGTTGAAGTGGACATGTTGAAGAGAAAAAAAGAGGATAAAAGGAAAAAGATGGTCACAGGAACGAAAAACTTAAGCGTGAGCCTTAGTGCTCTGATACCATCAAAACATAAAGGTCTCTCTATGAAGTTTTGGCATTCAAATTGAATGACCAAAACGTATGCTGTTGCTTTGAATATATAGAGATACAAAAAAATCTTTACAGTTACAATATGTATTTCATATTTATCATATCAAAAGGAAATCTGATCATATCTAATCCTATTCAAATATATCTGTAAATTCAAATATATTTGACTGCGTCTTGGGCTATTTGTTAAGAGTCCTATTTTGGTGGGACTGCTTGGTTAACAATTTGATTTTAAAATAAAAAATTGATTTGATTTAATTCAATTTGATAAATAAAAATTTGTATTTAGAATACATTTTCAAACCTAAACAACACTAGGTTGGACAATCAGCGACCATATTAGAAATTTTATCAGTTTAATCAAGAACCCTTATACATAATCACATGGCTAAAGGAGGGGTTTCCTAAAACCTAATCTCCACCTTTTTTGTTCTTTCCTTTTTTTCTTTTTTTCCCTCTTTCTGAACTTCTTCTTTTCCATCCACTGTATAGAAGTGCAGGCATTATTCAGACAATTCCACATTCATGAGCCCTCAATCAAACCAAATGAAGAAGGCATCAAAAAATGATCTTGCAATCATAATATTACTGATTTCATCAGTGACAAAACGATTGAGAGAGAGTGAGAGAGAATTAACAGCAAGACTCATATATCTCTAATTAATAACATTGAAGACAACATTAATTAAATAACATCAACGCATGGCATCAATCAAGTCCTGCAGCACCAGGAAGTAATAACCCCCTGCCTGATACAAATATGATGGATGGGACAAATTTCAACATAAGCTGGATTCAAAGCTTTGTCCAACTGGAAGATCTCTAAACAAATGCCAACGATTCAAGGTACATATGAATCTGATATACGTAATTGATTTCACCTTCAATTTTTTTTCCTTTTTTTTTTTTTTTTTTTTTTTTTTTTTTTGGAGCACTAGAAACGATTGTTAACATTCTAAAACCAAAATAAGGGAAACAAACACAAAGAGGCTTCGAAATTTAAATTGCAAATATAGGATTATAAGTGCAAATATGAACCACGAATACGTTACATAGACTTTTTGACTCCTATCCTGGCTGATTACAAGCACCTTCATTCAACAGAAGCAAGTCAGTCTCTCTGTACAAGGCAACTTCAAAAACAGGTAAAATAGAAATACAGAGAACCAAAACCACATACAAACACGGCAATAAATACACCTGTCGTCGTAAACCCTAATAGAAATCTCGGCTGCATTTCCAGCATTCACTTGCAATACCTTCCTGACTCCATTACAAAGTAGAAACATATAGAAGAATTCATGCATGTTCTAGTGTCAAATTTCCTCTCACGCAGTACCTTAGTACTGTTATAAACATCATAGTTGATTCCCTGGCTTCCACCTCGGAGTCACTAATTGTAGAAGCTAACAACTAACATAACCCATTGGTGCGATTCTCGCTCTAGTTAAATACGTCTGCTGTGTTCCAAAGACCACATTCACCATTCTTTTTATTTTCTCTCTTCTATTTTTTCTCACGATTCTTGAGCAACAATGGCCAAATATTTCTTCGTTCGCCAAGTAAATCCCCTCCTCCTGCAACATCATAAACTAACTTCCACCTTAATATTGAATACCGCAGCTTACAACCACGTCCACTGCTTCTCTCTGAAGACTAGAAGAACAAGTGAGGACAAACGATTCATCCCAATAAGATGCATGCACATTAAGTCCACACTGGGATAACTAGCTTCAAGGTTTATCCACTTAAACCAAAAAACCTCAAACTTCTCCCCCACGATCTTTCTTGGAAGAGTTTGGTTTGCTGCAAGCTCTGGATATATTCTAATTCAACTTCTTCCCAAATAGTTGAAATCTCTAATGAAAGAGTAAGAGTAAACAAGCACCAACCCAGTGCAAAGCAAAACACACACGCATAACTGGTGAATCTATGGCACATATAGCAAGCCATGGTAGCAATCTCCTAGCAAATTTTTCAGTGTTTCACTTTTACGTTACTTCAACACTAACTTTGAATTTTTCTTTTTTTTTTTGAATTTTTTTAAAAATTCCAAGCAGCACTAAAATTTTTTCCTCTCCCTTCCTTCTTCACTGGTATTATATTAAGTGAATTTGGCCATATAACAATTCTCACCCACATAAAAATTGACCTTGAGGATCTTGTCCTCAAGGTGAATATAGTCTGAAAATGGGAAAGTAGATTTCCCCAAATAACATTTTCCCCTAAAAGGATGCTCTGGTGAACCAGAGCTTTAATGATCATTATCGTTTTAGGAAACGTTTGGTTTGAAGTGAAAATTTTGGGAGTAAAAAGACTATTGAGGTAATTATTACACAAGTAATAGTTAATGGAGTAACAACTTTATTATACTTATATTTGAATTAAAAAAGTAATTATTATCTAGCAATAATTATATTATATATATTTGGAATACTAACTTTTGATTTTTTTTTAATTTATTTTAAAACTCCAAGCAATAATAAAATTTTTTCCTTTCCCTTTCTTCTTGACTAGTTTTATATTAAGTGGATTTGGTCATATAACAATTCTCACCCACATAAAAATTGATCTTGAGGATCTTGTCCTCAAGGTGAATATAGTCTGAAAATGGGAAAGTAAATTTCCCCAAATAACATTTTCTCCTAAAGGGATGCTCTGGTGAACCAGATCTTTAATGATCATTATCGCCTTAGGAAATGTTTGGTACAGAGTGAAAATTTTAGGAGTAAAAAGACTATTGGGGTAATTATTGCACAAGTAATAGTTAATAGAGTAACAACTTTATGATGCTTATATTTGAATTAAAAAAGTAATTACTATCTAGTAATAATTATATTATATATGTTTGGAATGCTAAAAATTTTTATAAGTGTAAAAGTTAATTATGTTTAGAATAAGGGTAAATTGATTAGGGGTATTTAATTTTAGTAAAACATTATAATAAAATAAATTGTCATAATAATTTTATTTTAACAAAATATATATCATTAAATATATATTCTAAAATAAAAATATTAATTATAAAAAATAATTTTATCATATATTAATATTTCAATAGAAATTTTTTTAGTAATAAATTATTATTTGTTAAAAATTATTTTTTTATACAATAATTTTCAATTGCAATTAAAAGAGAACGATGATAAATTGCAAATTCTTGAAAACCAAATAACCCCTGACCCATATACCCAATTTAATCAACCCAATTTATCCTGAATGCTATTACTAAATTGATTTGCGAAGATAACTTCTAGAAATTTGGTATTAAGAAAAAATTTTGAAATAATTAAATTTCCTAACCTTAAAGGGACGATTGTGAATTACTTATTCTTAAAAACCAAACAATCCTCAACTAGTTTATCCAATTTAATTAACCTAATTTTTTTTATTGTTGTTACTAGCGTACATTGGTTAAATTTTTTATCTTGCTCCTCCATTAATTTGATCATATATTTTTTTCATGCTAGTCATTGGTTATTGAATTTGTAGGAACTGCTCATACTTAGCGCCTGTCATCTTAACTTCCATCGTTATTGAATCTTGTAATTGTCATTTCCAGATCAATGCACCAGGCAAGGTTTTTTGATACCACTTGATAAGAACCTGGTTATTGGAAAAAACATGAAAAAGAAAATGAAACAAACGAATTTTGCTCGAGAGAAAATCTAACTGTCCCAATTGAGAAACAATTCTAACCTACAAAAAATAAAATAAAATAAAAATAATAGTGTGTGGCAAAGAGTAGATGAAATCATAATCAAAAGATAGAGAGGGACTAGTAGTTGAGAACCTAGACCTCTGGTCCACCTCGGCACCTTGAAGCACCGAAATTCACCTGTGGATTGTTTCCGTCGTTTTGACTTGCTTCTAAGGATCAGAGGGTGGTCAGCATCCTCCTTAAACTTGCCATAGTAGTAGCTCAAGTTAATGGGGGGTTTGAGGGAACTGCAGTGAGGTTTTACAATGCAAGAGCTGAAGTGGTGAGATGATGATTGAATTAATAAATATTGTAATAAATACTATTTGACAGAATCAATAAAATTTAATTAAATCCTGATCCTTCATCTCACCACTTTAGTCCCCATACAAAATTAATAAACTTTAATTAAATCGTGGCCTTTCGTCTCATCACTTCAACTCTTGCGGTGCAAAATCCACTGTAATCTCCTGCAACCCATGTTAATGCTGCCTTTTCTTCTAAAACAATGAGCATTAATTCTGGTGGTAGCACCTGGCCGGTGTGCAGATTCCGGCGTTAATCAACACATTACAATGAATTTTGGATAGCTCAGCCTCTATCTTGGGAAAGAGTAAATAACGACTTTTTGTTGCTTCTAAACATGAACCTCATTCGGCAGTGGAACTTATCCAAAGTGATGCATGTTTGGTTTTGTTCAACTCTGTTTGTTGATAGACGTTTATCTAGTGTAATTTTAATAGTTGATTTTTCTTGGTTTTATCCATTGCAATCAGAGGTTGATGTGCACTAATAGTCGTTTGTCTGATTCAAGCTTCTTGTTGAAAACCAAATTTTCTGCTAAGAGTAAAAAGATAGAGGGGAGAATATGTTCAGCAATTTTTTTTTTTTAAAAGCTTTTTTCAGATAGTATTATTTACGGAAAATTGTATTTAAGTCATACTTTATAATCTTTTAAGGCTATTAGTCATACCAAAAAAAAGTATTGCTTTTAAGTCACATTAATGTAGCAAGTTTTGTGTTTAAGTCACACTTTTGAGTGGGTCCCACGAGTTTGTTTTAAATACAGTTTCTAATATACCAATAATATTCTTTATTCTATAACTAAGTTACACAAGTTATTTCTGAAAATTTCGGGAATCACATGAAGATATGGTTTACTGAGAATCACGCTTCTTCCGTTTTTTCTTCTTTCCTTGTCTTCAGTTTCATTATTTACAGTTTTAGTTGTGAAGATATGAAGAAGATAGAGCTTATTTGGCCTATCTTCTTCATGGATTGATTTTGCCGATTGACGTTTTGAACTATCTTCTTCAAAACAGTACCAGTACTGTTTCAAAAAATATGATGATGTTGGCTTGTATCGTTGATTTGTGTTATGTATCGATTGATGTTTTTTAGATAATATGAAAACAGTACCGGTACTGTTTTATCGGTCCTGTTTTCAAAACAGCACCATGAATTATAAGCAGATGACGAGTTTTAAGGGCAAGAGAAATCCATGAGGTCGATTGGCGTTTTGACCTATTTTCAAAATAGTACCGGTACTATTTCAAAAAATATGATGATGTTGGCTCGTATCGTTAATTTGTGTTATGTATCGATTGATGTTTTTTAGGCAGTATGAAAATAGTACCGGTACTGTTTTATCGGTACTGTTTTCAAAACAGCACCATGAATTACAAGCAGATGACGAATTTTAAGGGCAAAAGAAATCCATGAGATCGATTGGCGTTTTGAAGTATCTTCAAAACAGTATCGGTACTGTTTCAAAAAATATGATGATGTTGGCTCGTATCGTTGGTTTGTGTTATGTATCGATTGATGTTTTTTAAGCAGTATGAAAACAGTACCGATCCAAAACAGTACCGGTACTGTTTTATCGGTATTGTTTTAAAAATAGTACTGGTACTGTTTTTAAAACAACACCATGAATTATAAGCAGATGACAAGTTTTGGGCAAAAGAAATCCATAGAGTTGATTAGTATTTTGAGCTATCTTCAAAAACAATACCGGTACTGTTTCAAAATCAAAAAAAATAAATATACTTAGGAATGATGATCGATTTTGATTTTTCCCAAATAGTTTTGATTTTATTTCCAAAAATCGGTTTTACTTGCTTTGTAAAGAATATGGAAAGTCACAAAATTAGGTTTTTCCCAAACAATTTTGATTTTATTTCCAAAAATTAGTTTTGCTTGCTTTGTATAGACAATGGAAAGTCACGGAAGTTATGAGTGAAATGTGCACTATTTTCAGATAAAACTGACAGTTTTGAAATGTGGTGAAAAACGCGTGATGTTCTTTTTTATCTTTTTGTTGCAAGTGTGACTTATTTACAAATAATTTTTTTTGGTATGACTTAAATCCTTATAAGTCCATAAATAGTGACCGACTTTCAAAAACCGCTATTATTTAACATTGCATGAGTTGTTACACTGCTTAACAAAATGGCGTGACAAAACAATAACATTGGTACATAGTGGATATTGGCCTAACCCTCCTTGCTCAATCAGGCTATTATTATTATTATTGATGTAAATTGGCATAGAAAATTTATATTTTATTTATTTTTAAATAATAAAATATTATAAAAGTAGCCAAATTTTCTATTACCCAAAAAGAAAACCCACTCTCCTTCTATAAATTCATTCTCTTGTTATGATCTAGCTAATGAAAAGAAAGAAAAGACAAGAGTAAAACGTTTTTTTTTTTTTTTTTGGTCTTTTTATCCACAAATTTATGCTTCAATCGTAGCATAACAAAATATATGAAGAGAGAAATTTGAACTAAAATTTATTTAATCTAAAAAATAACCCTAATAAAAAAAGTATAGGTAGAATGGGGACTCATGCACCAAAATATTAGGTGAAAAACTTTGAAAGGAAAGGATAGTTGAATCTAGACTAACATAATATTTAGTAGATGGTGGAGCTAGCGGGCCAAGCTCAAACTGAAGCCAACACTAGCTCAATTAAAAAAGCAAACTTGAATTGCATATGCCACCATCTTCCCATGTGAATTAGACGGACTCCAACTTTCCATCGTTGATATTACTAATTTACCAGTCATGTTAATTGGAGAAGGAAATCCCATTGATTCACTCTTCTTAAAAACTACCGACAGAAATAGAGGAAAATAACCCCAGTTATTGAATTTTTTCTCAGCTGGGTCCAAAAGTTGTCGGCCTTTTTAGCTTTTTCTCATGCGCGTCCCGATAGGCGGTCCAAAAATAGAGAGAATCTTCAACTTTTATGCAACAAAGCAGGACGAAGCGCGTCCACTGTCAATAAAACCTCGTCCAAACGGCAATGCGTGCTGGCTACTCAAACCGATACTAAGGTGGCGTTTTATCTCAAAATAACCATGATAATGTAGCAGTAGGTGCAATGGGAACTCATGCACCAAAAAAAGCTTTGAAACAAAAGGAGCGTGGAATCTAGACTCACATATTGACTTGAAAAGCAAAAATAATATTATTTAGGCATCGTTTGGAGTGTAATAAAACTCCATAAAATTTCAATAACCTCTATAACTCATTACAATTCTCTATCACACTTTTACTTTTCTCACCTTTACTAATTTAAAAAAATTTCAATACTTTACTAAAAAAATAGAAAATTCGTAATGAGTCTAATCGAGTGCAATTTTTTGTTTATAATCGTATTCTTCACGTCGAAAACTTTTAAACGAGTACCATTGTTGCTAGTTTATCTCTATTTTTTTAAAATTTGTTAGAACGAATTTAGACAAACCGTTCTAACGTTTACCGATATAGAATCCATTAGAACGGATTTGGAAGGACGTTCTAACAATTTTGACATTATTCAGAGAGAGAGAAGAAGCATTTTTTGAATCCATTAAAACGGATTTAAGAAACCGTTCTAACGGTTTTGGCACTGCTCATCTTTAAAAAACGCGATTTGAAAATAAACACTAAACGCCTTTTTTTACTCCAAATCACATTTTTTCTTATTTTTTTTTAATTTTTTATTACTCTAAATGCTACCTTAGTGGTTAGTGGATGGTGGGGGCTAGTGGTCCAAACTCTTAACCCACACTAATTCAATTAAAACAAACATGTATACGCAGGCATCTAACCAATGTGAAACTGTGGAAGTAGTGAAAGAAGAAAAAATATTGGAGTTGTTGATGACTATTGACCATCCCTCGAGCAAGGAAGGACGGATGGTCTTTCCTCCCAAGTTCCCATCAATTGATTGGTCTGTTTAGAATTATATAAAATTGTATAAATTTGTGAAAGTTAGTATTTTGTATTTTGTGTAGTGAATAAAAAATTTAAAATTTATATTTTCGTAATTTGTATTAATTTGTATTTATAAAGATTTGTATTTTTTTATAACTCTAAACGTTGCCTAAATACTTATTTACCAGTCATATGATAGTTTATCTTTATTTTCTTTGATATAAAAAATTGTGCGAAACTGGAGAAAAAAATCCCATTAATTCACTCTTTTCAGAAGTTACTAACAGAAAATAGAGGAAAATAACTATCCCAGGCCAGTTATTGAAATTTGACGCAAACGGACGACTCCACAAACTTCTGTTAATCTTCCAAATTAGAGCATTGCAGTTCGTTGTGGAATAGAAGGCCCTTCGTCCCAGATACAACCAAGAAAAAAAAAAACGAATTAATAAACTCGTTTTCTAATTTAATTACTTGGAGTTATCAAGATTTCAAAACTAATACCAAAATAAATATTAAAGTGAGAGAGACACCAGTTAAGGGTGCATTTGGAGTCTAAAAAAAACCAAAAATTTTCAAAAATGAAATTTTATTGGAGTTTAGAATATAAAAAAATTATTATGAAATAATTGTTGGATATTTATATTTGATTTGATATAAGTTGTTAAAAATTATATGAAGTGACACGTGACAAAATTATAGTGGAGGATTTTGAAAATTTTTGGGATTTTGTGTAACTTCTTGTATAAATGTCAGATCAATTTTTTAAAAAATTTGCCAAAACTCGTTACAATGCACTATTTTTGTTCATTTTAACGAATTTTAATAACTTTTAAAATTTTTTAGAATTCGAAAAAGATGAAACGTTTGGAGTTTTTTGGGAAACCTTTAAACTTTTTTGAGGCTCAAAACGCAGCCTAAATTATGTCTTGAGGTATTCCTTTCCGTGGAGGGGAACAGAGTTGGTCACAAACATCAATTTTATAATCAAGTAAGCATTTTGAATTCTTACTTTGGGTCGGTTTGACATAAAAAAAATCTCTAAAAAATTTTATAAATCTTCAACAACCTCTCTACTTCTAATTTTTCTGTTATTACTAATATAAAAAAATTTTAATATTTCGCTAAAAATAAATCTAAAAATAAGTTAACCGAATGTATAAATTTTTGATACAATCATATTTTTTGTGTAAACCTTTCAAATGGGTACTATTGTCGCTATTTTTTATAAAATTTTTTAAATCCATGAAAACAGAATTGAAAAACAATTCCCATAGTTTGCTTATTTTAAAAAAAAAAAAAACTAAAATTAATTTTAAATTATATTTTATTTTAATTTATCTTATTTTTCTTATTTCAAACGGACATTTGTAATATTTGGAGTAGTTGGGTGCCAATTTCCAAGAAAGCAACGTCTAGACGGGCGTCTCCAACACTGGCTTTATAATTATTTACATTGTGTGTGCAAGCCACTCAACAGGGAAAGAAGAGATATAGAGACCCTATATATATTTCCCTGTTTTTCTAACGAAGGCACAAGTCCACAAACCTTCATTAACCTTACCAGATTTGTGCAGGCTGCTTAATTATTGGGCAATGAAATCTTCCTCTTCCTCTTCCTTTTCCTCTTCTTCTTCTTCCAGATCACCACCACAACACAAATATGACGTCTTCTTGAGTTTCCACGGAAAAGATACCCGCAAGAGCTTCACTGATCATCTGTATGCGGCGTTAGTGCTGCATGGGATTGTCACATTCAAAGATGACATAAATCTCAACAGAGGAGAAAATATTAACTATGGACTACCGAAAGCAATTGAGGAGTCTAGAATTTCCGTCGTTGTTTTCTCAAAAAATTACGCGAAGTCAGAGTGGTGCCTCGAAGAGCTTGTGAAGATGATGGAGTGCAGCAAGAGATCGCACCAACCGCACACAGTTCTACCCATCTTTTATGACGTTAAACCCTCGGAGGTGGGGGCACAGAAGGGCAGCGTTGCGGATTCGCTAGCCAAGCACCAAAACTGTGGTCCTAAAGTGGAGAAGTGGAGAGAAACTCTTCATGAGTTCGCCAATTTGTCTGGTTACGTCATAGGGGATTTGTTCAGCGGGTAATTTCTCTATTCTCCTAAAATTCTGATTTGTGTGTCGAGAATTGATCATCTTACGTGGATGTAACTACGTTTATTAATGAATTGAATATAGTCCAGATCCGATCGGGATCAGATCTAATAATATTATATTAGATCTGATTAATGACTCAATGAATCTAAATTTATTGAATTTAATGATCAATAAATTTAGATTTAGATGTGGATAGATCTATTAGATACATTATTTTTAAAAATAAAATATTTAAAATATATTTAAAAATAAAAATTTTACATGGAATAAAATTATTTTAATTATTTTACTCTATTATATATGCATATATATATATATATATATATATATAAAGCATACATGAAAATAACTATATTTATAGTGATTGGGCAAACAAAAATGATACAGCAACGACAATAATAGAAAATGCTCTTAATTAGCACATGAAAAAAATATTTAACAGAAAACAAAAGATTTCATCATTACTCAATTGATGACCATCTTCACAGTAATTCCAATTCAAAATGAACATGAAAAAAAAAAAAATGAAAAAGGGAAATGGAAAACTGCGATCGTAAAGTGGAGAAATGGAAAGAAGCTCTTCAGGATTTCGCCAATTTATCTGGTTTCGTCATGGAGGATTTGTCTAGCGGGTAATTTCTCTACCCTCCTAAATTCTGATTTGCATGTCAAGAATCAAGCATCTTGTGTGGAAGTGAAAGGTTAGAAATTTTTATTACACAGTATAGATTGTTGGAGTTCAATGATATCACAAATTTAATAGATAAAATATAAACAAGAAACAGAATAGACAAAAATATATAAAAGAAGTGGCTGGCGGTCTATGAGATTGAGAAGTGTTTGTCCTAAAGTCAATGATCCTTTCTATGTGGAGGTGTTATTGGATTGGAGTGGCTTCAAGATTCAACCCAAATTACTTACAAGCAATCTCCTCAGAAGTCACGTCTACTGGGAAAATTTAGACCGCTGTTACCCACAAAACAAATAAAGTATAGGAAAAAAAAAACAGATAGGTATGGGAGATATAGAAAAAGTTTTGTTAAATTTGAAACATGAAAGAGAAGTCCTGAATTTATAGGACTTGATGATTCATAATCTCATAATAAACCAACGTCAATTAAAATAGTTCAAATTCCTAAGGACTTTTTTTCTAGGTAATAGACATTCTAAAAAAAATAAAAAAGATAAAATCTTAAATACATTGAGATCAATAAATTAGAAAATAAAGTTCTAAAACTTTAAATGTATTATATTTTTAACAATCCCCACAACATTTTAGAATTTAAAAAAAAGATATAAGAAAATAATATCAGCAACACTGTGTAATAGGTGTAAGTATATTTTGAACTTGAAACTTGCTCTTAGTGTTAACAATCTCTCTCTAAAGGATCATAGTGGACTAAGTCTTCAACTAGACCCTTTGAACCAAAGTTTGATATGTGACGCACACAGTACCGACTTTTAGACATAAGGCTACTAACGGCCATGCACTAATTTTTATTCTCATGAGAGGCTATGGAGAGGGGCCCAATTCTCTTAGTCACAACCTCACGACAACTCCTATTTAGGTGAATTCTCCAAGAATATATGTGGCATATACCTTGTGAGAGTTTGCCCGCTTTAAACTCATTTAGGGTTAAGTCCTTCCTCAATATCACATTTTCACAGTACAGATGCCATAGGGATGAGCGAGAGAACAATTAAAAAAAAATCTCTGTGTATAATTAGTGCATTTGGAAATAAGTCACGTAATATAGATTATTATTACCAATTGAACTTTCTTAATGGGCTTCCAATTGCAAAGGTTGGGATCAACTACTCACAGTTTTGACAAATTTCATAAATTTCTTTCATCAACTTACTAATTTGGTCTTCTTTCAAACTATAATTGTTCAAAACTTTATTGGTTATTGGTATTTGATCATATTATCAAGTTGATTGTTAATTAAATTTAAATTCATCGATGTATTGTTATTAATTATTTTTTAATATATTGCTTAAAGTTATAGAATTACTTGAAGTGAAACTCGTATATTCTTGTTTTAAACAGAATTTTAACTCTCCATTTGAGTACGTTATAAAGAATTAATTAGTCAGTTGAATATTCTAGAAACAAAAACTCCTAAAACATTTTAAGAAAATGATAGAAGTGGCTAATAGTATTGAACTTGAAAATTTTGATAGCCAACACTTTCGTAGGTGGCAAAAGTAAATCAAATATTGACTAACTGTGTTAGGCCTAATTTCTGCCATAAATGACATATATGAAAACCATGAAGTATCAAATTGGATCTCTAATGAACAAATCAAATTCCATTGTCATAACCATACTTTAAGTGTCTTGTCTGACCATCATTCCCTGGGTTTCATAACCGGAGGGGTGAGTTAATTAACCCCATGCCACCCCACATTCCATCACAAATCCTAAATAGAGCCACATAACCATTATAGAGCAGACGTATAAAATAAAAAGTAATAATAATTAATGCAAAAAGAAGACTTGGTCAAGACTGAGGAATTAAGCTCCATTCTAATGCTCAAATTATAATATTCGAACCAAAGGGCCAGTACAACTATATTGGAAAAACAAGAAAACAAACAAAACTATCTCTATCTATGGGAGAATCCAAGTGTGTTAACAGTCCAAAATACTCCCCAAAATATAGTAGGACCCATCTATGCTTCAACCTTTACACCTGCAACATAGTCTATAGGGATGTGAGCACTAAGTTTATGGGTGCCCACGATGCTCACATAGGCAAATATAATATGCAGCATGAACCTATCTTGACACTACCATGCAAGGAATATCAACAACAACTTGATAATCATAATAACATCATCATATCATAATATTTGATACGACAAACCATATATCAGGTAAAATGTCCCTGACAGTCCAAATATCTTCTTATTATCTTCTAGTTATCCACTCATTATCATCACAACACAACACACCAAGGGGGTGGATATTCTGCAAGACTGACTCATGATTAGCAAGTACAATCTAATTTAGCGTCGGCTTTTATGGGTCAATCACCCAAGGGAACCAATGAACTGAATCCACGTCACCTCATTTATGAGCCTGACTCAAAGGTCGCGATGTACCTCTGCGTCTTTGTTTATGAATCAATATCCACATGACACAATATGCTAATACCAGCATTATGTTATAAGTTTCTAACCTACTAGCATGATGACCCAACCTTGTACAGGTTTATCTACTTTCAACTCATGGGTATCTCGTACCCAAACCATATTTTTTTTTTTTTTTTATCAATATCCATTATTCCCCAATTCAATTACACATCATATTACTTTTATCATCTTTCTCATATAACTTTACCAATTTCAGTAGCTTTAATTCAACAATATCATATATCAAATTTTTATATCAACTTAAAACATTAATCCATACAAAGCATCAATGCATCATAATACCAATCAAATAACTAAACTCCTTAGGGTGTCAAATAATTCTCCTCAAATCTCATCTGAGACTAACTCTTTTAAATCACTACTTTTCAGTGTATAATTCCCGCCAAAAACCCATCCTAAATAATCCCTTTAAATCACCATTTATCAATTTTTAGGTTCTCCTCCTTGATTATTATTTTTTTCTCGAAAAATATTTTATTTTTCATAATATACTATCTTGAAAAATATAATGAAAAAATTAAAAATATACTTTAATTATTTTTTTTAAATCCTAATTTTCGAAACTCAATATAAAAAATGCCTTAGATTCTTTTATTTCCAAGAGTAAGATTTGAAAATTAAATACTTTTCAAACTTTGGACATAGATTAGTGCTGTTAAAGTCTATGCATAGATCTTGATTATCTAATGAGAGGTTCTAAAGAATAACCCAATTATCATAGTCACGGCCTCGCGACAACTCGGTAATTTAATGCTTGAATCATCGCTATGCAAAATGAAAGCACTTTGGAACACAAAAAAGAGACTATGCAAGCTTTCAAATGGTCCATCTATTTTTTATTTCTATTAGTCCTCTTACTTTTTATTTTCTATGCTTGTGCTTGCTTTGTGAGTCATTACTTTTATTATGCCAAAATTATTATGATCATCTTTTAATCATTTAGCTCTATTGAAATTTTTAAATTCATATTTTTCTTATTATTTTTTATTTTATTCTACGCAGGCATGAGGCAGAAAATATTCAAAAAATTGTTAGAGACATTGAAGGTAAATTAAATCATATGAGTTTAAGTATTGCAGACCATCTAGTTGGAATAGAGTCTCATCAACATCGCGTCATTGAGATGTTGAACATGAATTGTGATAATACTCGTATCATTGCAATATGTGGAATTGGTGGAATCGGTAAGACAGAAATCGCTAAAGCCGTATATAATATGGTTCATAGAAAGTTTGAAGGTAGCAGTTTTATCGCAGATGTCAGAGCAACTTCAGATCAACCAAATGGCATGGTTTTAAAACAAGAACAGATTCTCTATGATATCTTAAAGATAAAAAATCTTAATATTGGAAGTGTTCATCAAGGAATTGAGTTAATAAAAAGGAGAATTTTTTGTCGAAAAGTCCTACTTGTTCAAGATGATGTGGATCATGCCAAACAGTTAAAAGAACTAGCCATCAATCGAAACTTCCTTTATCGTGGAAGTAAAATCATTGTAACTACCAGAGATATTTCTTCTATAAATTCTCTTGAAGTAGATGAGGTATATGAACCTGTGGAGTTGAATAAATGTCAATCTATTGAACTCTTTAGTTGGCATGCCTTCAAGCAAGACCACCCCATGGAAGACTATACAGAGCTTTCAAATATAGTTGTGAGTTACCTTAAAGGGATTCCATTAGCTCTTGAAGTTATAGGTTCCCTCTTGTTTAAGAAAACCAACTCTATGTGGAAAAGTGCCATAAGAGAGTTGAAGAAAATTCCTAATGATAAAGTTCAAGAAAAGCTCAAGATAAGTTTTGATTCACTAAGTGAACAAAGGAAGGAGTTATTCCTAGATATAGCATGCTTCTTTGTTGGATGGAATAAAGACTTAACAATGGAAATATTGGAAGGATGTGGTTTTCACCCAGAAATTGGGATGCAAGAGTTAGTTGAGAGATGTCTCTTAAAATATGATCAATTTAACAAGATTATGATGCATGATCTACTCAAAGACATGGGCAGAGAAATCATCAGGCAGCAATCTGCTAAGGAGCCAGGGGCGCGTAGTAGATTATGGCATCATAAGGTTGCCCTTAAAGTGCTGATAGAGGGAACGGTATGTAAGAGGCATATGTATGAATTGTTTATTAACACAAGATGTTTAATTACTACCTAAATGGAATATGCATTTGCATTATCATAACTCAAATCAACTTATAAAGCCTTGGTCCCAAATTAGTTGAGGTTTGCAACATGAATCCCCTTCCTGCATTAATTTATGTCATGAATTATGTTTTTTGTGAAATTATATGAAATTAAGTCTTTCCTTATCATTTCAGTCTATGCAATCGGTCTACTTTTTGTTATTTTTACCCTTTTACTTGAATCAACTCACTGTAGGTACTAGTGTATCCCTAAGTCTACATTAGATATGACCAAACCATTTTAAACAGTCTTTTCTCAACTTATCTTCTATCAGCGGTACCTCAACTTACTCTAGATGTATTTATTTTTTATCTTTTTTTTTTTTTTTTTGTATCACCATGCCCATTGTAGCACGATCATTTTCACTACTCTCATTTTATGAGTGTTACTACTTAATGACCTAATACTAGGTACCATAAAACATAATTGCCCTTATAATCGTCTTATAAAAATTTTCTTTTAACTTAGTATTCTCCAGTCACATAAAAATAATTGAGGCACTTCTCCATTTTAACCACTCCACTTGAATCCTATGGATAACATCCTCTTCAATCCCTCTACTTGCATAAATAATTGATCAGAGATGCGTATGTATTTTTCATTATCCAAATTAACTCACATAAATTTAAGTAGCTTTGCGTTTTGTTTTCTAAGAAAAAGTAATTTTTCACCTTGTTATGCAATGGTTTTCTTTTTAGGGAACTAATACTGTTGAAGGCCTCTTTCTAGACTTTCCTAAGCCAAGAGATGTTCAAGCTAATGAAAAGGCATTTGAGAAGATGGTGAGACTCAGGTTGCTTAATCTCAATTATGTTCAACTAACAGTAGGTTATGAACATATAATTTCTAGAAGGCTAGTATTGCTATGCTGGAAAGGCTTTCCTTTGGATTGCATGCCATCAAACTTACATATGGAGAATTTGGTTTATCTTGACTTGAGTTATAGCAGCCTTAAATATGTTTGGATGGAAACCAAGGTACAGCATTAGTTATCTCTCTTTCAAGCACGAACCCTATATATTTCATGTGATAATTAAATTTTCTCATTTTGTTTTTGACAGAGGCTAGATAAATTGAAATTCTTTCATCTCAATCATTGCTCTTCCCTAATCAAAACCCCTGACTTCTCTGGACTCAACAATCTTGTACAATTATCACTTAATGACTGTACAAGTTTGGTCGAGGTTGACGAATCTATTTCATATCTCAACAAAATTGTTGACCTAGATATGAGGAATTGTAAAAAACTTGAGAAGCTTCCCTCTAGCATTTGGATGATGAAATCCTTGGAATCTCTTGATCTCTCTGGCTGCTCCAATCTAAGAAATTTTGCTGGATTTAAAGGATCGCCATCTATATCATGGTACTCATATGTGAAGAATTTGGTTGCTCATGACTCAAGTTATAACAGCCCAGAACATGTTTTGGAGGGAATCGAGGTACGACATTATTTTGCTCTCTTTCAAGCAGGAATCAACCACACTATATAACTTGTCAAAGTTAAATATTCTCCTTATTTTTTATAGATTCTAAATAAATTAAAATTCCATCATCTCAGTTATTGCTCATTACAAGTCAAAACCCTTAAATATTCTCTTTGTTTTTTACAGTTTCAAAATAAATTGAAAATCCTACGTCTCAGTCGTTGCTCCTCGTTGGTCAAAACCCCCGACTTCTTTGCACTTGGCAATCTTGAGAAATTGTTGCTTGATGGATGCACAAATTTGGCAGTGGTTGATGAATCTATTTCATGTCTCAACAAACTTAGTGTCCTAAATATGAGGAATTGTAAAAAGCTCAGGACGCTTCCCTATGGCATTTGGATGTTGAAATCCCTAGAATATCTTGACCTGTCTGATTGTTCCAATCTAAGAAATTTTGCTGGATTTAAAGGATCACCATCTACATTATTGCATTCATTCTTTTCATCTTGGATATTACCAGCAAGGAAGGTGGGTTCTGTTGATTTGCAAGTGGCCAAGAGTCACTTAAAGCAATTGTCCATGGCAGGCTGCAATCTGTCATATATACCCAATGAAATTGGGTGTTTGACGTCATTAGAGGAGTTGGATATTTCACAAAATAATTTCAGTACCCTACCTGACGGCATAGGTGACTTGCGTCAGTTGGAGTATCTCTATGTAAATAAATGTAAAAGGCTCCAATCAATTCCAAAGACAATTGGGCAATTGACGTCACTAAAGGACCTGATGATGTCAGGCTGCAATCTGTCATATATACCCAATGAAATAGGGTATTTAACGTCATTAGGGGATTTGGATATTTCACAAAACAATTTCAGTACCCTACCCGACAGCATCGGTGACTCACCCAATTTGAGGTTTCTCAATGTAGATGAATGTCGAAGGCTCCAATCAGTTCCAAAACTTCCACCAAGGTTAGTAACGATGTCTGCATTTGGCTGCAAATCATTAGAAAGCATATCAATGGAAGCGAAGTGGCAAAGAGAATTTGGGCCAGTTGTGAGGTGTTGTGGATGCCCTAAATTAGCTGAGAACAATTTTGTTGATAAATGCATCGAAGGACTACTACAGTGCAAGGTACTCTCTCCCTCTCTATGTGCGTATATTTAAAAAAAGGACATTGGTTGTTTGCAAAATTAAAACTGTCGATGTTATCCTACTCATCATCCAGGTGTCATTGCAAGATCTATTTGAATGAATATTTTAACGTCAAACCTTAGTAAGAAAAAAAAAATTATACTAACACGTGATTTGTTGGAACATGAAACATCTATAGTTGGAATTCCCATTAATATTTATCTTACAGGGGCAAAGGTTCCCAATTGGTTCGAATACCGTAGCACGGGGTCATCTCTATCTTTCGTGGCATCTACCAAAATTCTGGGGTGGATAGTTTGTGCAACTTTCACACTTCCCAAAAATCTAGGTTCTTTTGCATTTCGGCCGACCTATTCATATCAGAAGAATTCCAGTGACCAGTCAAGTTGGGGCCCATGTTGCCCACTCTTTGATAGGAGGGCTCATAAAGTGAATAATGTGATGTGGTTTTCCTATTTACCATTCTCAGCAGTTAAATTGCGGGTAAAATGCGGAGATGAAGTGAAGATCCAGCTAAACACACCCACTTACCGTGCAGACAAGCCTTTTCAATTGATCGAATGGGGCATTTCACTCATTCCCGAGGATGAGGATCAAGAAGAGGAATGGGGCATTTCACTCCTTTACAAGGATGAGGATCAAGAAGAGGAATGGGGCATTTCACTCCTTTACAAGGATGAGGATCAAGAAGAAGAAGAAGATGATGATGATGATGAGGATCAAGAAGAAGAAGATGATGATGATGATGATGATGAGGAGGAGGAAGAAAAACGTGTGGAGAACGACTTGCTAATTGATTACAGGGGGATGCGCCCAGATGATTAGATCATGAACACAAATCGTTGGCAGAAGTATAAAGAAAAAGTGGATAAATTCGAGGATGAGGTGGATAAAGTGGACGTGGCCTGGGGAGGAGAAGGCGAGGGAGTGTTCGAGGGAATGGAAGGACGGCCCGTACTCGAATTTTGATCTTGCCCCAGCCCGCTCCCTTGTCCGTACGGACGGCCCCAGCCCACTCCCGCCCTCGGGTCCGGGCTTGGGTCAGCTAGACCGGGACCAAGACCCTGCCCGTGACCCGGCCGTCAACCCGCCCCGGAACCAGCCCGAGACCCGCGCCCCTTCCCCCTGCCTGCTGCCTGTCAGACATATATGTGCATATATATTTATATATGCAACACACGTAAATCAATGTGAATTGAATTGCGAAGAGGTCGAATCAATGAATCAGAGTATCTCTTTCTCTGATGATGGTTTCTCTCTCCATGGATCCCAACAGTGAATGCAGGAGGGAGGGAGGTAGAGAGAGAATGGGGGTATTAAAGTCAGTGACCGATTGTTGGTTTTTGGGGGTGTTGAGTCTTAAGTAAGTTTATTTATTTATTTATTTTTTCCGTTTGGCCGTTGAAGATTTTTTTTTTTTTTCCTTCTTCTTCCCCTTGGCTGCAATGGCTGTGCAGTGTGCCACTGATGAGCCGTTGGGGGCCTAGGGCAAATAACGATACAAATAAATAAATAAATAAATAATTAATTAATTAATTAATTACAAAATCTCCCCAAAAAATATTACAAACCCTCCTCCAAGCTTTAATTATAAATATCCTCATCCTATGTCATGTAACGTTTCAAAAATTTCATTTCTCTCTCAAATTTATATACTACCAAGTTAGCAACTTTCAAGTGTGTTTTTCAATTATGTTAAAGTCTATACAATTCTAGAAAATTTGAAGTTAAGTTTTAAAGATCAAGCGCTTCAAATTTTCAAATTATTTCAAGTTAGTATTTAATTTTTTTTTACTTTGCATATATACAATTTTTTTTTTAATTTACACACTTTAATTTTTCTATCAAATTATTTTTTCTAAATGGATACTAGAGATACTCATTTTTTTTTTTTTTTTTAGGGTGGGGACTCAATATTTTTCCCCCTCAAGAACAAATGGAACAATTTTGGTTAGTTTTGAAGTAATGCACCTATTTATTACTCTATCATTTTTTTTATAATTCTACATTTGTAAATTATAATTTTGAATTTAATGTTAATTATGTAATTGCTTGTTGTTTAATAAATTTTAGTTTTTATCAATAATAATTTTAATGTGTTTGTTTGAATTTTATTTTGTATAAATATATTAAAAAATAAACTGAGTCAACTAGGACGAGTCAGAGTCGGAAATTGGTGACCTTGGCCCGACCTGAGTCGACCAGAAAAGGAGGAGGGGCAATTAGGGCAGGTCACCTACGGGTCTGGGTGACTCGAGGTCAAGGCGCGGGTCAAACTTGACCCGACCCATTTACACAGCTACGAGGGAGAAGCGAAGGAGAAAAGATATGGATGATGAAGATGTGGTGGACCAGGAGAAGTGAAAGTTGTCCTAAGTCGAACCCAAAAAAAATAATAATAAATAAAATACTATAAAGCATGGAAATGGCAAGTACATGAAACACATGCATTAAAATGTGTGTGCTTTGTTAATGAATTGTTTAATTAGTTCTATACAAATCTACTGCTAATTCTCAATCATGTACATGGAAAATGCATAATATTACTTTCGACATTGTTAGCATAACTAGCAACATATTATAGCATGTAAAGATCAAAGGGAGGTTGTTCGGCCAGCTCATATGTAAGCTAAAGGATATTAGACAATCGCTTATTGTAATATTTTTTATTCTTATTGTAATTTTTTTGGTTTTTTGTTTTACTAGTTAGATGGGCACGTAGCTTGCACGTTTAAGATTCAATAAGATACATGTCATGTCTAACATTAATCCAAATAAAACTGCATCAAAATTTAAAACGAAAATGTTCACATTACATATATAACAATAAATTCATTTCCTTTATACAAAAGATCATGAAGAACTAACAGTGAAGTCATCTTTATTTGATACATTGAGTCAACAAATAAAAATTATACACAATTAAAATAATTATTGTCCCATTCAAAAACTAAATCCATAGCTATCTGTAGGTTAGCAAACTTGTTTACTCTCAACTCAAAACTTATTAGTTGCAGGCTTCTCATAGACTTTTTCTTTTCAGTAAAATATTGTCAAAGTACTCGATGCAACCAAAAAGACACCTACCTCATATGAAGGCAATCAGTCATTGCCAGATAAAATCCAAAAATTAATAGAATAGGGCATTCTTTGAACTTTTAGGCATGTATGATTCAAATATCAGCAACTATTATGGTGCAATCAAATCAATGGTTAAGCTTGAGAGTTTAAAGGGCGATGCCATAAATTAAAAATTGGCTACGGCCAATTGTGATCAAGTTACAACTCTAATGAAAACTATATACTTTACTCTTAAATTTAGAATAAAAAAAACATAATTGATAATTGGATCATGTCACTACATAAATTCTCTCCACTGCTACAATTATCTACAGCTTGGGTTGGATGACCATTCATAGTCAGAAAATAAACAAGCCATAGAAGATAATAAAATTAATAATAAATGAATTTCATTTTGGGACCTTGAAATTTTCCCATATGGAAGGCCTAATCAAATTTTCCCATATGGAAGACCTAATCATCAAAGAATCTCCCCACAATTTTTCAAAAGCTTGCAGTATTTTTAGACTTATGGTTCCTTAATTTCAACCAGCTAAGTTTTGCTATTTACTGGGGAAAAATGCGTTCGTCTAATCAAATATACTAAAGGGCAACCATTACTAATCTGGTACAAGCTAAAAGGACTCTTGAATTTCTTAAGGATTTTGTAGGCCATATTATGTATGACCACAAAAGTCTCATCAAAGGGAGTAGAACTATGTTTTTGTAGGGGATACACGGAAAAAAGAGAAAGAGAGAGAGAGAGGGGGGCAAGCAATGGAATGTATGCTAAGCAGATGAATAAATATACAATAGCAATATAACTATGGAACATGCTTATAAAGCACAAGATTAAAATAAAAGAAGGAAAAAGTCAGAATCTAAAGTCAATCCAACCCAAATGGTTGCAAAAGTCCAAATTGTTTCCCTATTCTCTCTAATTGATTTTAACTTGCAAGCAAGCAGGCAAACAAAGCATGTAGGGCAGTAACTACGGCAATATATATATATAAAGTTGTAATTGTTGATTTCTATCTAACACTCCATTTGAAAATATTTCTGTCTTAGAATTGATTTGTGAAAACATAAAGGTCTCTGTATGAAGTCTTGGCATTCAAATTGAATGACCAAAATGTATGCTGTTGCTTTGAATATATACAGATACAATAAAATCTTTACAGTTACAATATGTAATTCATACTTATCATATCAAAAGGAAATCTGATCATATCTAATCCTATTCAAATATATCTGTAAATTCAAATATATTTGATTGGGTCTTGGGCTATTTGTTAAGAGTCCTGTTTTGGTGGGACTGCTTGGTTAACACCCTCCCGCAAGGTGATGGGAGGTAACAACACCATCAACTTGTTCCGAAGAGCAGTAAATCGAATAGAAGATAGACCTTTAGTGAAAATATCTGCTATTTGATCTTTAGTGTTGATGTACTTCACAACAATATCTCCATTGACAACCTTTTCTCGAATAAAATGATAGTCAATTTCAACAAGTTTAGTGCGAGAGTGAAAAATCGGATTCGAGGCTAAGGAGATTGCACTAACATTGTCACACCATAGAGTGAGGGGAGTAAGCAAGGGAATCTGAATGTCTTGAAATAACATACGAAGCCAATATAACTCAGCAGTAGCCAACGCGAGGGATCTATACTCAGCTTCTGTGCTTTATCGAGATACCACGGATTGTTTCTTAACCGAGCAAGAAATAAGGCAAGGACCCAAAAATACACCATAGGCAGAGGTAGAACGTCTATCATCTGGATATCTAGCCCAATCAGAATTACAATAAGCATTTAGAGATAAATCACCTTTGGTATATGAAAGACCATGATCAATAGTGCCCTTCAAGTAACAAAGAACTCTTTTGGTTGAAGCCCAATGAATATTTGAAGGGTTATGCATATATTGGCACAATTGATTGACAGAACAAGATATATCAGGACAAGTTAAGGTGCAATATTGCAGAGCGCCAACAATTTTTCTATATTCAGTAGCTTCATCATCTGAAAGAATGTCTCCATCAAGCATAGAGAGTTTGGAACCAAGAGAGCAAGGAGAGGAAATCGGCTTAGCACCCACCATCCGAGACCTGTCCAAAATATCACATTTGTATTTGGATTGACAAAGATGTATACCTGAAGAGTCTCGGGTTGCTTGAATCCCAAGAAAAAAATTTAGTTGCCCAAGATCCTTAAGCTTGTATTGTTATTGCAAACTTAGCACCACAGAGGAGATAAGAGATGGATGAGTGCTAGTGATCAAGAGGTCATCAACGTATACCAAGATAAAGATATGAATGTCATTCTTATGCATGAGAAACAAAGAAGAGTCAACAAATGAACTGATGAACCCAAGAGCATATAAAGAATCTCGCAAATGGTGAAACCAAGCACGCGGTGCTTGTTTAAGACCATACAAGGCTTTATGCAAATGACATACATGATCTGGCTATTGAGGATCAACAAAACCTTGAGGTTGCTCCATGTATACCTCTTCTGTCAATACGCCATTCAAAAAGGCATTAGAAATATCAAGTTGCTGAATTCTCCAATCAAAGTGCACTGCAAGAGCTAATAGAACTCGAACAGTGGAGGGTTTAACAACCGGGCTGAAGGTGTCAGTAAAATCAATGCCAGAGATTTGATCAAACCCCTTGACAACCAAGCGAGCTTTGTAACGATCAATTGTCCCATCTGGCTTCTGTTTAATTCGATAAACCCATTTATTACGTACAATATTATGGCCAGATGGCCGTGGACATAAAGACCAAGTGCCATTAGTAATGAGAGCATCGAACTCCTCACCCATGGCAGCCCGCCAATGAAGCGACAACACGGCTTTGGAGTAGCAAGTGGGTGTTGGTGGAAGAGATAATGCACTGAGAGCACGGAGTGGATATTTGGTGGCATAATAAGTGTGAAAGTCTGGATAGGTTTTGGGTTTGAGAGAGCCAGTTTGGGAGCGGGTTATGACTTGAGGGTGAGAGGGAATGGAAGAAGAAGGGATAATTTCAGGGTTTGGTGGAGAAGTTGGAGAAGGAGGTGTTGGCAAAGATGTAGAAAAAGAGATAGGCAAAGTGGGGTGGAAGTCGGTGTCCAAAGAAAATGGGGCTAGTGAACCAGAAGGGGGTATAGTCATTGGTGGAGGTATTTGACATGACGTGGGATTATGAAAAAATGGCGGTACACTAAAGGTGAGGGGAGGATTAGGTGTAGAATGTGAAGAATGGGTAGAGCACTAAAGGGGAGTGTGAGGGGACTTAATATTGGCCGCAGGAAACAACTTTTCATCAAACACGACATTGCGCGAGATATAAACTTTCCTTGATATAGGATCATAGCAACGATATCCACGATGTGAGGAAGCATACCCAAGGAAAATACATTGTTTACTTCAAAACATGAGTTTTTGTGAATTGTAAGGGCGAAGTAAAGGATAGCAAGCACATCCAAATGTGCATAAAAAGGAATAATTAGGAATTTTGGCAAAAAGTTTATGAAAAGGTGAGTCATTGTTTAGCACAAGTGATGGTAGCCGATTGATTAAAAAAACAGATGTTAGGAAGGCATCTACCCAAAATGTCATTGGAAGATTAGATTGTGCAAGTAGCGACAAACCCATTTCTGTTATATGTCTATGTTTACGCTCAGCTAATCCATTTTGTTGAGACGTATATGGACAACTTAAGCGAAGTGAAATCCCATTTGTTTCCAAAAAATTTATGAAGTCGCAAGTAATGTACTCACGACCATTATCTGTTTGAAACTGTTTAATACGTGTTGAGAATTGATTTTCTACGAGTAATTTGAATTTCACAAAGCACGTAAAAACATCACTTTTTGATTGCAAGGGATAGAGCCAGGTGAATCTTGAAAAATCATCAATAAAAATTACATAAAGCAAGTAGCCACCATGTGACCATGTTCAACATGACCAAACATCAGAATGAATTAACTCTAAGGGATGACGGGAGAATCTAGAAGAGGAGACAAATGGTTGTTGTTTGCTATTTCCTAATTGACAAGGGAGACAAACGTCAGTCTTATTAAGATAACCACTATAAGGTAGATCATGCTATTTTATTATTTTAGAAACAACGGGAGAAGCAGGGTGTCCAAAACGGGAGTGCCAAACTGAGACAGGGGCTTTGATTCCTACAAAGGCGGTGGCAGTGTCATGTTTGAATGGAGTTGAATTCCGCATGCGAATGGGATAAAGTCCACCTTCACTCAGCCCTTCCAGTAGCAACCTGCCCGTCTGCACATCATAAACTGAATAATTAGTACCAATAAGGACAAAAAAATAATCGTTATCAATATAGAATTGATTAATAGATAAAAGGTTTGCAAAGGCTTGTGGGCAATGAAACACGCGCGACAAGGAGAAGGGTTTAGATTTAGAATTGATAAGAAGAGAACCCGTATGTGCAATATCTAATCCAGAGCCATTTCCAACAGCAATGTTGTCTTTCCCATTGTAAGGCTGTGCAAGAGAGAGTTGCTCGAGTGAGCCTGTAATGTGATGGTTTGTACCACTGTCTGCAAACCAAGTATTACTGCCAGCAGAGAAACCAAACTTGGCTATAAAAGCAACATTTCCTTGAGCAACCATAGCAGCCAATTGTGGAGGAGGATGGCGACCTTGATAGGAGTAATCAAAGCGGTGAAAGCAGTCTAAGGCACGATGATTGTATTTTCCGCAAATTTGACAAGAGTCTTTTTGATGATTTTCGCTGTGAATATTGTTCAAAGCACGGGGAATCAGTGGAGTAGAGTTCCCTGGTGCTGAAGACCCAGATTGCTTGAAAGGAGGCCGTGGCTTGTTGGTGTTGGGTCCCTTGGATTGACGAGAGATGTTGCGAGCAACTAGAGCAAAGGAAGATTCGGGAGGCACACTACGATGATAAGACTCCAAGAGAGATTCAAAGGTAAGCAACTCCACCTGAAAATCAACAAATGACATGGCTTTATCTCGTGTGGCAGTTGAGATAGAGCTTTGAAATGGTAGATAACTCGAATTAAGTCCACTGAGAAGTGTGGACACAAGATCATCGTCATCAATTGTCTTGCCAGCAGATGCTAGTTAATCAACTAGATTCTTTGCTTGGTTCAAATATTCAGTACAAGATCGATTATCTTGTCGCAGACTACGAAGTTGGCGTTGAAGAAGATTGATGCGAGAGCGAGACTGGGATGCAAATCGAGTTGCAAGCGTATCCCAAACCTGCTTGGCAGTGGTGAGACCATAAACAATATTCAAAACCTTTGGAGCAAGAGAAGCATTTAGACAGGAGAGAACAAAATTGTTCTTTTGAATCCATAATTCATAAGTTAGATTGAGATCACCAGTAGATTTGCCAGGAGCCGGAGGAAGATGCTGATCGGGGCACGGCTCAGAACCATCCACGAAACCCCAAAGATCAGTCGACTTCAAGGCAGGAATAAAAAGCGAAGTCCATTGCAGGTATGTGGCATTACCATCTAACTTAACAGTGATTAAGGAATTGAGATTCGGAGAATTAAAAAATTGCAGTGAAGACTCTGTTGAAGTGGACATGTTGAAGAGAAAAAAAGAGGATAAAAGGAAAAAGATGGTCACAGGAACGAAAAACTTAAGCGTGAGCCTTAGTGCTCTGATACCATCAAAACATAAAGGTCTCTCTATGAAGTTTTGGCATTCAAATTGAATGACCAAAACGTATGCTGTTGCTTTGAATATATAGAGATACAAAAAAATCTTTACAGTTACAATATGTATTTCATATTTATCATATCAAAAGGAAATCTGATCATATCTAATCCTATTCAAATATATCTGTAAATTCAAATATATTTGACTGCGTCTTGGGCTATTTGTTAAGAGTCCTATTTTGGTGGGACTGCTTGGTTAACAATTTGATTTTAAAATAAAAAATTGATTTGATTTAATTCAATTTGATAAATAAAAATTTGTATTTAGAATACATTTTCAAACCTAAACCACACTAGGTTGGACAATCAGCGACCATATTAGAAATTTTATCAGTTTAATCAAGAACCCTTATACATAATCACATGGCTAAAGGAGGGGTTTCCTAAAACCTAATCTCCACCTTTTTTGTTCTTTCCTTTTTTTCTTTTTTTCCCTCTTTCTGAACTTCTTCTTTTCCATCCACTGTATAGAAGTGCAGGCATTATTCAGACAATTCCACATTCATGAGCCCTCAATCAAACCAAATGAAGAAGGCATCAAAAAATGATCTTGCAATCATAATATTACTGATTTCATCAGTGACAAAACGATTGAGAGAGAGTGAGAGAGAATTAACAGCAAGACTCATATATCTCTAATTAATAACATTGAAGACAACATTAATTAAATAACATCAACGCATGGCATCAATCAAGTCCTGCAGCACCAGGAAGTAATAACCACCTGCCTGATACAAATATGATGGATGGGACAAATTTCAACATAAGCTGGATTCAAAGCTTTGTCCAACTGGAAGATCTCTAAACAGATGCCAACGATTCAAGGTACATATGAATCTGATATACGTAATTGATTTCACCTTCAATTTTTTTTCCTTTTTTTTTTTTTTTTTTTTTGGGAGCACTAGAAACGATTGTTAACATAAAAAAGGATTTAACCTCGAGAGATTCACTCCCTAGGTCAAACCCCTAGAGAGTGAATCTCTTTTGGTTTGTGCCACACATACCGGCCCCTCAACATGTATAGCGGTCAATCGCGAACTCGCGTAGCGGCGGGGAGTCGGACCCACACCCAAGAACTGGATACGGTTCGTCCAGCCAAGGAGGCCCGTCCTACCAACCTTTACTACGCTTTGCGCCCGGGAGGCTGGCCCCAAGTTTTTGCTAGAGAGGAGACTTGAACTTGAGACCTTGGGGTGGTAAGCCCCTAAGTCCCAGTCCAAGACCATCCCATCTAACCCCTCGGGGTTAACGATTGTTAACATTCTAAAACCAAAATAAGAATAAGGGAAACAAACACAAAGAGGCTTCGAAATTTAAATTGCAAATATAGGATTATAAGTGCAAATATGAACCACGAATACGTTACATAGACTTTTTGACTCCTATCCTGGCTGATTACAAGCACCTTCATTCAACAGAAGCAAGTCAGTCTCTCTGTACAAGGCAACTTCAAAAACAGGTAAAATAGAAATACAGAGAACCAAAACCACATACAAACACGGCAATAAATACACCTGTCGTCGTAAACCCTAATAGAAATCTCGGCTGCATTTCCAGCATTCACTTGCAATACCTTCCTGACTCCATTACAAAGTAGAAACATATAGAAGAATTCATGCATGTTCTAGTGTCAAATTTCCTCTCACGCAGTACCTTAGTACTGTTATAAACATCATAGTTGATTCCCTGGCTTCCACCTCGGAGTCACTAATTGTAGAAGCTAACAACTAACATAACCCATTGGTGCGATTCTCGCTCTAGTTAAATACGTCTGCTGTGTTCCAAAGACCACATTCACCATTCTTTTTATTTTCTCTCTTCTATTTTTTCTCACGATTCTTGAGCAACAATGGCCAAATATTTCTTCGTTCGCCAAGTAAATCCCCTCCTCCTGCAACATCATAAACTAACTTCCACCTTAATATTGAATACCGCAGCTTACAACCACGTCCACTGCTTCTCTCTGAAGACTAGAAGAACAAGTGAGGACAAACGATTCATCCCAATAAGATGCATGCACATTAAGTCCACACTGGGATAACTAGCTTCAAGGTTTATCCACTTAAACCAAAAAACCTCAAACTTCTCCCCCACGATCTTTCTTGGAAGAGTTTGGTTTGCTGCAAGCTCTGGATATATTCTAATTCAACTTCTTCCCAAATAGTTGAAATCTCTAATGAAAGAGTAAGAGTAAACAAGCACCAACCCAGTGCAAAGCAAAACACACACGCATAACTGGTGAATCTATGGCACATATAGCAAGCCATGGTAGCAATCTCCTAGCAAATTTTTCAGTGTTTCACTTTTACATTACTTCAACACTAACTTTGAATTTTTCTTTTTTTTTTGAATTTTTTTAAAAATTCCAAGCAGCACTAAAATTTTTTCCTCTCCCTTTCTTCTTCACTGGTATTATATTAAGTGAATTTGGCCATATAACAATTCTCACCCACATAAAAATTGACCTTGAGGATCTTGTCCTCAAGGTGAATATAGTCTGAAAATGGGAAAGTAGATTTCCCCAAATAACATTTTCCCCTAAAAGGATGCTCTGGTGAACCAGAGCTTTAATGATCATTATCGTTTTAGGAAACGTTTGGTTTGAAGTGAAAATTTTGGGAGTAAAAAGACTATTGAGGTAATTATTACACAAGTAATAGTTAATGGAGTAACAACTTTATTATACTTATATTTGAATTAAAAAAGTAATTATTATCTAGCAATAATTATATTATATATATTTGGAATACTAACTTTTGATTTTTTTTTAATTTATTTTAAAACTCCAAGCAATAATAAAATTTTTTCCTTTCCCTTTCTTCTTGACTAGTTTTATATTAAGTGGATTTGGTCATATAACAATTCTCACCCACATAAAAATTGATCTTGAGGATCTTGTCCTCAAGGTGAATATAGTCTGAAAATGGGAAAGTAGATTTCCCCAAATAACATTTTCTCCTAAAGGGATGCTCTGGTGAACCAGATCTTTAATAATCATTATCGCCTTAGGAAATGTTTGGTACAGAGTGAAAATTTTAGGAGTAAAAAGACTATTGGGGTAATTATTGCATAAGTAATAGTTAATAGAGTAACAACTTTATGATGCTTATATTTGAATTAAAAAAGTAATTACTATCTAGTAATAATTATATTATATATGTTTGGAATGCTAAAAATTTTTATAAGCGTAAAAGTTAATTATGTTTAGAATAAGGGTAAATTGATTAGGGGTATTTAATTTTAGTAAAACATTATAATAAAATAAATTGTCATAATAATTTTATTTTAACAAAATATATATCATTAAATATATATTCTAAAATAAAAATATTAATTATAAAAAATAATTTTATCATATATTAATATTTCAATAGAAATTTTTTTTAGTAATAAATTATTATTTGCTAAAAATTATTTTTTGATACAATAATTTTCAATTGCAATTAAAAGAGAATGATGGTAAATTGCAAATTCTTGAAAACCAAATAACCCCTGACCCATATACCCAATTTAATCAACCCAATTTATCCTGAATGCTATTACTAAATTGATTTGCGAAGATAACTTCTAGAAATTTGGTATTAAGAAAAAATTTTGAAATAATTAAATTTCCTAACCTTAACGATTGTGAATTACTTATTCTTAAAAACCAAACAATCCTCAACTAGTTTATCCAATTTAATTAACCTAATTTTTTTTATTGTTGTTACTAGCGTACATTGGTTAAATTTTTTATCATGCTCCTCCATTAATTTGATCATATATTTTTTTCACGCTAGTCATTGATTATTGAATTTGTAGGAACTGCTCATACTAAGCGCCTGTCATCTTAACTTCCATCGTTATTGAATCTTGTAATTGTCATTGCCAGATAAAGGCACCAGGCAAGGTTTTTTGATACCACTTGATAAGAACCTGGTTATTGGAAAAAACATGAAAAAGAAAATGAAACAAACGAATTTTGCTCGAGAGAAAATCTAACTGTCCCAATTGAGAAACAAATCTAACCTACAAAAAATAAAATAAAATTAAAATAATAGTGCTTGGCAAAGAATAGATGAAATCATAATCAAAAGATAGAGAGGGACTAGTAGTTGAGAACCTAGACCTCTGGTCCACCTCGGCACCTTGAAGCACCGAAATTCACCTGTGGCATACTCCTAGTTTCCTTCGTGTGTGAATATTTTCTTCATCGGGATTCAGGACTCGTATTGGAATCACGAAAGCGATGGACTAGGCTAAAACCATTCCGGGAAGTTGAAAATATTCTTCACATTGCAAACAATGTAGCAGTAAAATATCTTGTGGTATACCAAATTTTAGTTTCAAAAGATCATTCAAGGAGACAATGCCCATGACCACCATAAACGTATGTACAATGGAATGGATAGGAGTTATCCCTTACCAGCAACGAGACCTCTCTCAGACAAGGGGCGCACGGGGAAACAAACCCCCCTGTAATAGCAAGAATAGGTCAGATTACCCATTCCCATTCTCCCCTGGTTGAGTTCACAAATCAAGTTAAAACTTAGTTTGCAGGTTAAGGCTTATAACACACACACACAATCCCAAATTCCTGATGTGGGAACTAATTTCCCATCAAAAATCATGATATTACCGTACTTACACCAAGTTCCTAAAGCGGGCTGGAAGCAAATTGGGTTCCCCTGATTTTTTAAGATCAGAGAATTTAGTTTGCAGGCTAAGGCTTATAACACACACACACAAAATAAAGTCACAAGAGTTTAAAATAAAGTTAGTTAAGCTGAGTAATAAAAATTTAAATTGGATTAAAAAAATTTAGACTAACTAAATTTTAAAAACAAAAAATTTACACTTAAAAAAAAATAAAATTGGACAAGCCACCTGGGCTATATGAGTCCCAGTATGCGTCCGTCACTATGCTATGGAAGCTAACGAGTTAGTCTCTGCATTGCCTAAGGAATCGGTCTTCATTACTAAGCCACTTCTCATCTCTCATGATATAATGGCCTTCGGGAATGGTTTGGAGCCATATGCCCAGATCAGTTTTTTTATTGCCTCCGTAAAATATTTCTTTATCTGTATAAAATTTTAAGCAACATTATGTTATAAATACTTATAATAAATATTATTAATTAATAATTTATTTAATCAAATTTTTTATAATAATTTATTTAGTCATATTAAATTAATTAACTATTTTATCAAAATAATATTTAATAAATAATAGTTTATTATTAAAATAATTTATTTTATTTTATTAAAATAATACTCTTGAAATATTAATTTATGACAAAAATTATTTATTTTCCCAAATTAAAATTAATGTGAATAAATAATAATGATTTATTCAAAGAATTTATTTTATTAAAATATTTTATTAAATGAAAGCTATGTTTCATAAATAAGAATTTACTAGATTATGTATTGTATTAATCTAATTTATTAAAATCAATACTTTACTTAAATAAACGAAAATTATTTAATTATTTTATCAAAATGAAAATAATCTTTAACAAATAATAATTTACTATTAAAATTAATTATTATTGAAATATTAATCTATGATAAAATTATCTTTTATAATTAATATTTTTATTTAAAAGTATATATTTTTTATTAAAATTAATGATTATTAAAATAACAATGATTATGATGATTTATTTTATTATAATATTTTATTAAAATTAAATATTAACTTTTATTCTTGGTCAATTTATCCTTATTGTAAACACAACTAATTTTTATCCCTTCAAAAATTTTTAATTTCCAAACATAATATAATTATTATCATATAATATTTACTCTCTCATTCCAAACATAAGTATCACAAACCTGTTGCCCCTTACCTAAGTAACAATTACTCCTGCAATGTTTTACTTCCAAATTTTTTATATCGTACCAAACATGTACTAAAGGGATGTTCCAGTGAACCAGAGCTTTAATGATCATCATCACCTTAGGAAACGTTTGGTATGAAGTGAATTTTTGGGGATAAAAGAATATTGGGTAATTGTTATGCAAGTAATAGTTAATAGAGTAACAATCTAATGATATTTATATTTGAATTGAGAGAATAATTATTATCTGGTAATAATTATATTATATATGTTTGAAATACTAAAAATTTTGAAAGTGTAAAAGTTTATTATGTTTAGAATAAGAGTAAATTGACCCGTTGGTAAAAGTTAACATGTAATTTTAGTAAAATATAATAATAAAATAAATCCTCATAGTAATTTTATTTTAATAAAATATGTACTATTAAAAATATAATCTTAAATAAAAATATTAATTGTAAAAAATGATTTTATCATATATTAATATTTCAACTTTAATTTTTTTAGTAATAAATTATTATTTGTTGAAAATTATTTTTATTTTGACAGAAAAATTTTCAATGGAAATTAAAAGGGAACAATAGTGAATTGCTAATTCTTAAAAACCAAACAATTTATGTCCCATATACCCAACTTAATCAACTTAATTTATACTGAATGCTATTACTAAATTGATTTGAGAAAATAACTTCTCGAAATTTGGTATTAGGTAAAAATTATGAAATAATTAAATTTCCTAACCTTAATTTAAAATTTTATTCTCGATTGGAATTAAAACGGAGATTGTGAATTGTTAATTCTTAACAATTCTTAACCAATTTATCCAACTGAATTAACCTTTTTTTTTTTTTTTGAATGTTATTACTAGCGTACGATTGGTTAAATTTTTTATCTTGCTCCTCCATTAATATCATGCTAGTCATTGATTATTGAATTTGTAAGAACTGCTCATACTTAGTACTTGGCATCTTATCTTCCATCATTATCGAATCTTATAATTTTGCCATCTCCAGATCATTGCACCAGGAAAGTTTTTTGATACCACTTAATAAGAACTTGATTCTTGGAAAAAAAAAATGAAATGAACAAATTTTACTCGACAGAAAATCTTACTATCCTAATTGAGAAACAAATCTAACTTACAAAAGGAAAAAAAAAAGAAAGAAAGAAAGAAAGAAAGAAAAATAGTGTTTGGCAAAGAATAGATAAAATCATATTAAAAAGATTCAATAATGATGGACCAGCAGTTGACAACCTAGACCTCTGGTTCACCTCGGCACCTTGAAGCACCAAAATTCATCTGTGGCGCACTCCCAGTTTCCTTCGCGTTTGAATTTTTTTTCATCAGGACTCTTAGTGGAATCACGAAAGCAATGAACTAGGCTAGATTCCGGGAAGTTAAAACTATTCCTCACCTTAGAGATGTTAAACATATTCGTATCCGGTAGATACCCGCTTCACCCATTCTGTTCGAGAATGGTACAAGGATGTTAGTAGCGGAGACGGGAACGGGAACGGGAACGGATATGGAGATTTAAGGTGTTACTTGAACGGGTACGGGGACAGGGACGTGCAATAATTCTTATCCCACCCCGTACCTATTTAAATATTTATTTATTAATTTATATATATTTTTTTAACTTTTATTTAATATATATATAATATTTATAATAATTTTTAATATTTATTTTATACATATAATATAATTTGTAATAGTTAATATATTTGACGGGGTAAACGAGGACGGGAACAAAGAAATCATTACTTAGTGGGAATGAGTATGAAAAATTTTTTTTCCCGAAATAGGAATTGAGACAAAAACGGGTAAGTATATTGATAAACAGGACGGGAATAAGAAAAGTCATACCCCCATACCCGCCTGGTTGACATCCCTGCCTCGCATCGCAAACAGCATAGCAGTACAGTGTCATGTGGTGTACCAAATTTAAGTTTCAAAAGATCATTCAAGGAGACAATGCCCATGACCACCATAAACATATGTACAATGTAATGGATAGGAGTTATCCCTTACCAGCACAAGACCTCTCTCAAACAAGGGTGTACGGGGAAAGAAACCCCCCCTCTAATAGAAAGAATAGGTCAGATTGCCGATTCCCATTCTCGATAAGGACAGAGCTTGACTCGAGTTTTAAGACATCATGAGGGATCCTAAAATCCCCCCATAGATGTTCTAAACCCTTTTGCCTCGCAACCGAATGGCTATACCAGCCATTTCCCAAGGGAGTGCTACGGGCCAATCCAAGATTTTAGATATGTCTGCGCCAACATAAAATTTTAGATTCGCGTGAGCTGATTCACAAGAATTTAAAGTAGAGTGAAGTAAATTAAGTTATAAAAATTTAAATTGGATTAGAAAAATTTAGACCGGTTAAATTTAAAAAATAAAAAATTTATTCTAAAAAAAAAAATTTAGGCGGGCCACCTAGGTTACATGAGCCCTAAGTATGCATCCGCCACTATGCCATGTATACTAATGAGTTGGTCTCTGCATTGCCTGAGGAATCGGTCTTCATTACTGAGCCACTTCTCATCTCTCATGCTGTAATGGGCTTCGGGAATGGTTCCGAGCCATATGCCCAGATCAGTTTTTTCCTCTTGCAAACGGACAGTCAGTGGGTGAATATTAAACTCTACCTATCAACGGTGGTATCGTAAAGATAAGTTTATTCTTGCTTGCGTTAATGCTACTTTGTCCCCGAAGGTTCTTAGTTCTGTCCATGGCATTAAATCTTCAAAACCAGTTTAAGACTTCATTATCAAATCAGTTTGCTCCTCAATCTTGTTCCACGATATATTAATCTTTTGCAGCACTAGTTGATAGGCATTAACTAGGATAATCGTTCTTGTGTTATGTACTTCGGTTAGGCCAAGAATCTTGTGGCCCAACTCACCTCGACTGGACAGAAATTTGACGAGGATGACCTGGTTTCGACCTTTCTTGGTGGCTTAGATTCATCTTTTCTTCCCTTTCAGAGTTCCATCAACACTGCCACACGTGACAAGCAAATGTCCTTTGTTGATTTCAAGCTGAATTGACCTCCTCGGAGTAACTTCTTGAGTCTTGACTCATACCAAATGACCATTCGACATAATCCTTCATTTACTTTATTTGGTAGCTAGCCTCCCCAATAGTTAATCGGAACAATCTCCGAGGAATACCAATGGTCTTTCACTGAACCGAGAATCATATCAATTTTTTTTTCTACACCAAATCACAATGCTTTGGATTGTTTCCGTCGTTTTGACTTGCTTCTAAGGATCAGAGGGTGGTCAGCATCCTACTTAAACTTGCCATAGTAGTAGCTCAAGTTAATGGGGGGTTTGAGGGAACTGCAGTGAGGTTTTACAATGCAAGAGCTGAAGTGGTGAGATGATGATTGAATTAATAAATATTATAATAAATGCTATTTGACAGAATTAATAAAATTTAATAAAATCGTGGCCCTTCATCTCACCACTTTAGTCTCCGTACAAAATTAATAAACTTTAATTAAATCGTGGCCTTTCATCTCATCACTTCAACTCTTGCAGTGCAAAATCCACTGTAATCTCCTGCAACCCATGTTAATGCTGCCTTTTCTTCTAAAACAATGAGCATTAATTCTGGTGGTAGCACCTGGCCGGTGTGCAGATTCCGGCGTTGATAAACACATTACAATGAATTTTGGAGAGCTCTATCTTGGGAAAGAGTAAATAACGACCTTTTGTTGCTTCTAAACATGAACCTCATTCGGTAGTGGAACTTATCCACAGTGATGCAACCCCAATGGGTTAGATGGGATGGTCTTGGACTGGGACTTAGGGGCTTACCACCCCAAGGTCTCAAGTTCAAGTCTCCTCTCTAGCAAAAACTTGGGGCTAGCCTCCCGGGCGCAAAGCGTAGTAAAGGTTGGTAGGACGGGCCTCCTTGGCTGGACGAACCGTATCCAGTTCTTGAGTGTGGGTTCGACTCCCCGCCGCTACGCGAGTTCGCGATTGACCGCTATACATGTTGAGGGGCCGATATGTGTGGCACAAACCAAAAGAGATTCACTCTCTAGGGGTTTGGCCTAGGGAGTGAATCTCTCGAGGTTAAATCCTATCCACAGTGATGCATGTTTGGTTTTGTTCAACTCTGTTTCTTGATAGACGCTTATCTAGTGCAATTTTAATAGATGATTTTTCTTGGTTTTATCCCTTGCAATCAGAGGTTGATGCGCACTAATAGTCGTTTGTCTGATTCAAGCTTCTTGTTCAAAACCAAATTTTCTGCTAAGAGTAAAAAGATAGAGGGAAGAATATGTTCAGCAATTTTTTTTTTTTTTTTTTTTCAAAAGCTTTTTTCAGATAGTATTATTTAACATTGCCTGAGTTGTTACACTGCTTAACAAAATGGCGTGACAAAACAATAACATTGGTATATAGTGGATATTGGCCTAACCCTCCTTGCTCAATCAGGCTATTATTATTATTGATCTAAATTGGCGTAGAAAATTTATATTTTATTTATTTTTAAATAATAAAATATTATAAAAAGTAGCAAAATTTTCTATTACCCAAAACGAAAAACTACTCTCCTTTTATAAATTCTCTCTTGTTATGATCAAGCTAATGAAAAGAAAGAAAAGACGAGTAAAATGTTTTTTCTCTTTATTTTTTCTTTCTATCCACAAATTTATGCTTCAATCGTAGCATAACAAAATATATGAAGAGAGAAATTTGAACTAAAATTTATTTAATCTCAAAAATAACCCTAATAAAAAAAGTATAGGTAGAATGGGAATTCATGCACCAAAATATTAGGTGAAAAACTTTGAAAGGAAAGGACAGTTAAATCTAGACTAACATAACATTTAGTGGATGGTGGGGCTAGCGGGCCAAGCTCAAACTCAAACCAACACTAGTTCAATTAAAAAAGCAAACTTGAATTGCATATGCCACCATCTTCCCATGTGAATTAGACGGATGGTGTTTCCTTCCAACTTTCCATCGTTGATATTACTAATTTACCAGTCATGTTAATTGGAGAAGGAAATCCCATTGATTCACTCTTCTCAAAAGCCACCGACAGAAATAGAGAAAAATAACCCGAGTTATTGAAATTTGCCTTATCTGGGTCCAAAAGTCGACAGCATCTCTAACTTTCAAGCAATGAAGTCTCATGGCCCCCAGTTATTGAAATTTTTCTCAGCTGGGTCCAAAAGTTGTCGGCCTTTTTAGCTTTTTCTCATGCGCGTCCCGATAGGCGGTCCAAAAGTAGAGAGAATCTTCAACTTTTATGCAACAAAGCAGGACGAAGCGCGTCCACTGTCAATAAAACCTTGTCCAAACGGCAATGCGTGCTGGCTACTCAAACCGATACTAAGGTGGCGTTTTATCTCAAAATAACCATGATAATGTAGCAGTAGGTGCAATGGGAACTCATGCACCAAAAAAAGCTTTGAAAGAAAAGGAGCGTGGAATCTAGACTCACATATTGACTGGAAAAGCAAAAATAATATTATTTAGGCATCGTTTGGAGTGTAATAAAATTCCATAAAATTTCAATAACCTCTATAACTCATTACAATTCTCTATTACACTTTTACTTTTCTCACCTTTACTAATTTTAAAAAATTTCAATACTTTACTAAAAAAATAGAAAATTCGTAATGAGTCTAATCGAGTGCAATTTTTTTTTATAATCATATTCTTCACGTCGAAAACTTTTAAACGAGTACCATTGTCGCTAGTTTATCTCTATTTTTTATAAATTTGTTAGAACGAATTTAGACAAACCGTTCTAACGTTTACCGATATAGAATCCATTAGAACGGATTTGAAAGGACGTTCTAACAATTTTGACATTATTCAGAGAGAGAGAAGAAGCATTTTTTGAATCCATTAAAACGGATTTAAGAAACCGTTCTAACGGTTTTGGCACTGTTCATCTTTAAAAAACGCGATTTGAAAAGAAACACTAAACACCTTTTTTTACTCCAAACCACATTTTTTCTTATTTTTTTTAATTTTTTATTACTCCAAATGCTACCTTAGTAGTTAGTGGATGGTGGGGGCTAGTGGTCCAAACTCTTAACCCACACTAATTCAATTAAAACAAACATGTAGACGCAGGCATCTAACCAATGTGAAACTGTGGAAGTTGTGAAAGAAGAAAAAATATTGGAGTTGTTGATGACTATTGACCATCCCTCGAGCAAGGAAGGACGGATGGTCTTTCCTCCCAAGTTCCCATCAATTGATTGGTGTGTTTAGAACTATATAAAATGATATAGAATTGTGAAAGTTAGTATTTTATATTTTGTGTAGTGAATAAAAAATTTAAAATTTATATTTTCGTAATTTGTATTAATTTGTATTTATAAAGATTTGTATTTTTTTATAACTCTAAACGTTGCCTAAATACTTATTGTTGGAAAATTTGGAATTAAATAGGAAATTGTGAATGAGAAATTGCATTTTCCATAGAGCACTCTTGAATTGGAAAGTGTGAAAGGCTAAGTGGAAAGTGTGAAAACACTTGTCCCACATTGAAAAAGAGGTAAGAGGTTAAGTGCTTCATATATGGTTACACTTTTTATGAGTGGTAACCAATGTTAAGTATACTATGCCTCGCGCGCACGCACAAGGGGGTGCAAATCCTACGCCCCGACGGAGGCCCGATAAACTTCTGTCGTGTGCAAGCGCGCGACCTGCGGACACGAAAAACGGGTCTCGCGAGTGGTCCAGTTTTAGCCTTTTAATTATCCACCAGCAGTTACAGATATTGGCTTAATTATGTAACAGGTTTAATTTAAATTAATTCTGTAACTGCAGCAGGTTAATTCCTAGTTTGCCCCCTCTTCCCCATCTATATATACAGCTTTTTCCCTGCTTAAAAAATTAACCAGCAGCAAAAAGACTCTCTCTTCATCTTATTTCTTCTCTGCGTATTTCCTCTTCCAGTGATAGTGTTCTGCGTTTGTTTATTGTTCGCCGAGAGTATCGAAGTCTGTGTTATCTTCGGTGCTGTTGTTAACCGTTGTATCCTGGGAAACAGACGTCCATATAACCTCACGCACAGGTAGAGGGGACGAATCTGTTTTAAGGAAACTGTGTACATCACAGTCCTCGGTCTTCCTGCATTTTCTGTTTTATTCTGATAATATATATATATATTATTGCAACTGTTATTTGAAGAAATAATAATAATAAAAATATATATATATTTCTGCCTCTCATTTCATTGTTTCGTGGAAGTCATCTTTTCTTTTAATTTAATTTTAATTTAGTTTCCTCCTTCTTATTTTTATTTTCAACACTTATTTACCAGTCGTATGATAGTTTATCTTTATTTCCTTTGATATAAAAAATTGTGCGAAACTGGAGAAAAAAATCCCATTAATTCACTCTTTTCAGAAGTTACTAACAGAAAATAGAGGAAAATAACTATCCCAGGCCAGTTATTGAAATTTGACGCAAACGGACGACTCCACAAACTTCTGTTAATCTTCCAAATTAGAGCATTGCAGTTCGTTGTGGAATAGAAGCCCCTTCGTCCCAGATACAACCAAGAAAAAAAAAAACGAATTAATAAACTCATTTTCTAATTTAATTACTTGGAGTTATCAAGATTTCAAAACTAATACCAAAATAAATATTAAAGTGAGTGAGAAACCAGTTAAGGGTGCGTTTGGAGTCTAAAAAAAACGAAAAATTTTCAAAAATGAAATTTTATTGGAGTTTAGAATATAAAAAATTATTATGAAATAATTGTTGGATGTTTATATTTGATTTGATATAAGTTGTTAAAAATTATATGAAGTGACACATGACAAAATTATAGTGGAGGATTTTGAAAATTTTTGGGATTTTGTGTAACTTTTTGTATAAATGTCAGATCAATTTTTTTAAAAATTTGTCAAAACTCGTTGCAATGCACTATTTTGATTCATTTTAACGAATTTTAATAACTTTTAAAATCTTTTAGAGTTTGAAAAAGATGAAACGTTTGGAGTTTTTTGGGAAACCTTTAAACTTTTTTGACGCTCGAAACGCAGCCTAAACTATGTCTTGAGGTATTCCTTTCCGTGGAGGGGAACAGAGTTGGTCACAAACATCAATTTTATAATCAAGTAAGCATTTTGAATTCTTACTTTGGGTCGGTTTGACATAAAAAAATCTCTAAAAAATTTTATAAATCTTCAACAACCTCTCTACTTCTAATTTTTCTGTTATCACTAATATAAAAATATTTTAATATTTCGTTAAAAAAAAATCTAAAAATAAGTTAACCGAATGTATAAATTTTTTATACAATCATATTTTTTGTGTCGAAACCTTTCAAATGGGTACCATTGTCGCTATTTTTTTGTAAATTTTTTTAAATCCATGAAAACAGAATTGAAAAACAATTCTCATAGTTTGCTATTTTTTAAAAAAAAAAACTAAAATTAACTTTAAATTATATTTTATTTTAATTTATCTTATTTTTCTTATTTCAAACGGGGCATTTGTAATATTTGGAGTAGTTGAGTGCCAATTTCCAAGAAAGCAACGTCTAGACGGGCGTCTCCAACACTGGCTTTATAATTATTTACATTGTGTGTGCAAGCCACTCAACAGGGAAAGAATAGATATAGATACCCTATATATATTTCCCTGTTTTTCTCACTACTACAAAAATGCATAAACATCACAATTTTTAAGCGTGATGTTTCACTTTTTATCTCAGTCACAAAAGCGTGATTGATCCAGGTGAGATTGTAAGTCACTTCTTTTTTATCACAGTTTATAACCGTGATCGAAAACTTACAACAATCACACACTAAAAGCGTGATCTTTATTGTAAAAACTGAGATGAAAAGAAATCTCGTGTGATCTTTTATGTATTTTGATCTCACTTTTTTTGAAAAATCGTGATCAAATATAAACAAATAATCACGCTGAAAAAATGAATTAATTTTAAAAATAATAAAAATCCACATGGCAACCTATTATCAGGTCATCATAACACCGTTTACCACCTTATCATTATAGCAACCTTACATATTTCATATTTTTTTGTTGCTGCTGAGAATCGAACCCCTGCCATTCATTTGGAAGTTAGTGTAGTTGACCGCTAGTCCAACCTATCATTTATATATACATTTTGCATATTAATATATATAAACAAATTTTTATCACTTTAGGGGTTACTAAAAGTAATAAAATTATATTATTTTAAGTTTTTACAATAATTTATTATGACTTTTGTCAACCAATTAGTAATTAAAAGTTACATTTTTCCTGATCAATTGATCGGAAAAAAATGATAAAAAATTTACTTTTATTTAATTATTTTAACTTTTTGCAACACGTAAGTAATATACAGAACAATGTGAATACTTAATAAATAATTTATGAATATCTATTATATTTAATTAAAAATAATCTCAAATCTTTTTCTTATTTTCCTTTACTCTTTGTGTATAGCATATATTTAATCATAACTCACTATTTATAATATATTTTTATTCATTTTGTATTATATTTTTAAAAGTAATTAGGTCGCATTTAGTTTTAGTTCTAGAAAATTATTGTTCAAAACAAAATTTTTGAAAACTATTTTAAAAATTGATTTGTAATACAAAAAATATTTTCAATGATTATATTCAAAAATTAGTTCTAAAAAAACAAAAAAAATGAATATTTTTATTATTTTTATTTCTAAATTTTTATCACTTCCAACAAAATATAAAATAATGTCACTTTTAATATAAATAATATTAAAGATACACTAAATATTTATTAGATACTAAATATTTAATATTCAACTCGTTATATGTTATACAAATGATGAAAACTACTTCCATATATTTACTGAAAAAATAATAATTATATATTTAGTGTTATTTAAATTTGATTTGGTAAATTTAGTTTTAACATTAATTTAAAATTTTTTTGTTTATTGATCTATGATTATAGTTTTTATATCATATTTAATTAATTAAAATTAATAAATATAAATAATATTAAGGATACACTAAATATTTATTAGATATTAAATATTAAATATTTAATATTCACCTTGTTATAAGTTATACAAATTATAAAAACTACTTCCATATATTTACTGAAAAAAATAATAATCATATATTTAGCGTTATTTAAATTTGATTCGGTAAATTTAGTTTTAACATTAATTTAAAATTTTTTTGTTTATTGATCTATGATTATAGTTTTTATATCATATTCAATTAATTAAAATTAATAAATGTTACGATAAAGTTTACAAAATCTAATTTAAATCATATAAGATGATAAACAAAATTATTTCAGAGAGATATAAAGAAAAAAATAACAATATTATCTCTCGTTCTTTTAATTATCTCGCTTTTTTTAAGATATAATTTTACTCACTTTTTGATCTCAGTTTTTTTTAGAGATGTTTTCACTGATCTTTTATTTCAGTTTTTTCTAGAGATAGTTTTCACTAATTTTTTATCTCAGTTTTTTGTTGAGATGGTTTCCACTGATCTTTTATCTCGTTTTAAATACAATCACGGTTTTAACAAAAATGAGATAAAAAGTATTAAAAGTAGCTTTTTATCTCACTTTTTTAATTAGACTGAGATAAAAAGTTTAAATCACAAATCTTTATCACGCTTTTTCTAAAACCGTGATCTTTATGAATTTCTTAGTGTGATCTTTATCAATTATTGTAGTAGTGTCTAACGAAGGCACAAGTCCACAAACCTTCATTAACCTTACCAGATTTGTGCAGGCTGCTTAATTATTGGGCAATGAAATCTTCCTCTTCCTCTTCCTTTTCCTCTTCTTCTTCTTCCAGATCACCACCACAACACAAATATGACGTCTTCTTGAGTTTCCACGGAAAAGATACCCGCAAGAGCTTCACTGATCATCTGTATGCGGCGTTAGTGCTGCATGGGATTGTCACATTCAAAGATGACATAAATCTCAACAGAGGAGAAAATATTAACTATGGACTACCGAAAGCAATTGAGGAGTCTAGAATTTCCGTCGTTGTTTTCTCAAAAAATTACGCGGAGTCAGAGTGGTGCCTCGAAGAGCTTGTGAAGATGATGGAGTGCAGCAAGAGATCGCACCAACCGCACACAGTTCTACCCATCTTTTATGACGTTAAACCCTCGGAGGTGCGGGCACAGAAGGGCAGCGTTGCGGATTCGCTAGCCAAGCACCAAAACTGTGGTCCTAAAGTGGAGAAGTGGAGAGAAACTCTTCATGAGTTCGCCAATTTGTCTGGTTACGTCATAGGGGATTTGTTCAGCGGGTAATTTCTCTATTCTCCTAAAATTCTGATTTGTGTGTCGAGAATTGATCATCTTACGTGGATGTAACTAGGTTTATCAATAAATTGAATATAGTCCAGATCCGATCGGGATCAGATCTAATAATATTATATTAGATCTGATTAATGACTCAATGAATCTAAATTTATTGAATTTAATGATCAATATATATATATATATGCATATATAATAGAGTAAAATAATTAAAATAATTTTATTCCATGTAAATTTTTTATTTTTAAATATATTTTAAATATTTTATTTTTAAAAATAATGTATCTAATAGATCTACCCACATCTTAATCTAAATTTATTGAATCAATAAATTTAGATTAAGATGTGGATAGATCTATTAGATACATTATTTTTAAAAATAAAATATTTAAAATATATTTAAAAATAAAAAATTTACATGGAATAAAATTATTTTAATTATTTGACTCTATTATATATGCATATATATATATATATATATAAAGCATACATGAAAATAATTATATTTATAGTGATTGGGCAAACAAAAATGATACAGCAACGACAATAATAGAAAATGCTCTTAATTAGCAAATGAAAAAAATATTTAACAGAAAACAAAAGATTTCATCATTACTCAATTGATGACCATCTTCACAGTAATTCCAATTCAAAATGAACATGACAAAAAAAAAATGAAAAAGGGAAATGGAAAACTGCGATCGTAAAGTGGAGAAATGGAAAGAAGCTCTTCAGGATTTCGCCAATTTGTCTGGTTTCGTCATGGAGGATTTGTCTAGCGGGTAATTTCTCTACCCTCCTAAATTCTGATTTGCATGTCAAGAATCAAGCATCTTGTGTGAAAGTGAAAGGTTAGAAATTTTTATTACACAGTATAGATTGTTGGAGTTCAATGATATCACAAATTTAATAGATAAAGATATAAACAAGAAACAGAATAGACAAAAATATATAAAAGAAGTGGCTGGCGGTCTATGAGATTGAGAAGTGTTTGTCCTAAAGTCAATGATCCTTTCTATGTGGAGGTGTTATTGGATTGGAGTGGCTTCAAGATTCAACCCAAATTACTTACAAGCAATCTCCTCAGAAGTCACGTCTATTGGGAAAATTTAGACCGTTGTTACCCACAAAACAAATAAAGTATAGGGAAAAAAAAAACAGATAGGTATGGGAGATATAGAAAAAGTTTTGTTAAATTTGAAACACGAAAGAGAAGTCCTAAATTTATAGGACTTGATGATTCATAATCTCATAATAAACCAACGTCAATTAAAATAGTTCAAATTCCTAAGGACTTTTTTTCTAGGTAATAGACATTCTAAAAAAAATAAAAAAGATAAAATCTTAAATACATTGAGATCAATAAATTAGAAAATAAAGTTCTAAAACTTTAAATGTATTATATTTTTAACAATCCCCACAACATTTTAGAATTTAAAAAAAAGATATAAGAAAATAATATCAGCAACATTAATACTGTGTAATAGGTGTAAGTATATTTTGAACTTGAAACTTGCTCTTAGTGTTAACAATCTCTCTCTAAAGGATCATAGTGGACTAAGTCTTGAACTAGACCCTTTGAACCAAAGTTTGATATGTGACGCACACAGTACCGACTTTTAGACATAAGGCTACTAATAGCCATGCACTAATTTTTATTCTCATGAGAGGCTATGGAGAAGGGCCCAATTCTCTTAGTCACAACCTCACGACAACTCCTATTTAGGTGAATTCTCCAAGAATATATGTGGCATATACCTTGTGAGAGTTTGCCCACTTTAAACTCATTCAGGGTTAAGTCCTTCCTCAATATCACATTTTCACAGTACAGATGCCATAGAGATGAGCAAGAGAGCAATTAAAAAAAAATCTCTGTGTATAATTAGTGCATTTGGAAATAAGTCACGTAATATAGATTATTATTACCAATTGAACTTTCTTAATGGGGCTTCCAATTGCAAAGGTTGGGATCAACTACTCACAGTTTTGGCAAAATTTCATAAATTTCTTTCATCAACTTACTAATTTGGTCTTCTTTGAAACTATAATTGTTCAAAACTTTATTGGTTATTGGTATTTGATCATATTCTCAAGTTGATTGTTAATTAAATTTAAATTCATCGATGTATTGTTATTAATTATTTTTTAATATATTGCTTAAAGTTATAGAATTACTTGAAGTGAAACTCTTATGTTCTTGTTTTAAACAGAATTTTAACTCTCCATTTGAGTATGTTATAAAGAATTAATTGGTCAGTTGAATATTCGAGAAACAAAAACTCCTAAAACATTTTAAGAAAATGATAGAACTGGCTAATAGTATTGAACTTGAAAATTTTGATAGCCAACACTTTCGTAGGTGGCAAAAGTAAATCAAATATTGACTAACTGTGTTAGGCCTAATCTCTGCCATAAATGACATATATGAAAACCATGAAGTATCAAATTGGATCTCTAATGAACAAATCAAATTCCATTGTCATAACCATACTTTAAGTGTCTTGTCTGACCATCATTCCCTGGGTTTCATAACCGGAGGGGTGAGTTAATTAACCCCATGCCACCCCACAATCCATCACAAATCCTAAATAGAGCCACATAACCATTATAGAGCAGACATATAAAATAAAAAGTAATAATAATTAATACAAAAAGAAGACTTGGTTAAGACTGAGGAATTAAGCTCCATTCTAATGCTCAAATTATAATATTCGAACCAAAGGACCAGTACAACTATATTGGAAAAACAAGAAAACAAACAAAACTATCTCTCTCTATGGGAAAATCCAAGTGTGTTAACAGTCCAAAATACTCTCCAAAATATAGTAGGACCCATCTATGCTTCAACCTTTACACCTGCAACATAGTCTATAGGGATGTGAGCACTAAGTTTATGGGTGCCCACGATGCTCACATAGGCAAATATAATATGCAGCATGAACCTATCTCGACACTACCATGCAAGGAATATCAACAACAACTTGATAATCATAATAACATCATCATATCATAATATTTGATACGATAAACCATATATCAGGTAAAATGTCCCTGACAGTCCAAATATCTTCTTATTATCTTCTAGTTATCCACTCATTATCATCACAACACAACACACCAAGGGGGTGGATATTCTGCAAGACTGACTCATGATTAGCAAGTGCAATCTAAATTAACGTCGGCTTTTATGGGTCAATCACCCAAGGGAACCAATGAACCGAATCCACGTCACCTCATTTATGAGCCTGACTCAAAGGTCGCGATGTACCTCTGCGTCTTTGTTTATGGATCAATATCCACATGACACAATATGCTAATACCAGCATTATGTTATAAGTTTCTAACCTACTAGCATGATGACCCAACCTTGTACAGGTTTATCTACTTTCAACTCATGGGTATCTCGTACCCAAACCATATTTTTTTTTTTTTAATCAATATCCATTATTCCCCAATTCAATTACACATCATATTACTTTTATCATCTTTCTCATATAACTTTACCAATTTCACTAGCTTTAATTCAACAATATCATATATCAAATTTTCATATCAACTTAAAACATTAATCCATACAAAGCATCAATGCATCATAATACCAATCAAATAACTAAACTCCTTAGGGTGTCAAATAATTCTCCTCAAATCTCATCTGAGACTAACTCTTTTAAATCACTACTTTTCAGTGTATAATTCCCACCAAAAACCCATCCTAAATAATCCCTTTAAATCACTATTTATCAATTTTTAGGTTCTCCTCCTTGATTATTATTTTTTTCTCGAAAAATATTTTATTTTTCATAATATACTATCTTGAAAAATATAATGAAAAAATTAAAAATATACTTTAATTATTTTTTTTAAATCCTAATTTTCGAAACTCAAAATAAAAAATGCCTTAGATTCTTTTATTTCCAAGAGTAGGATTTGAAAATTAAATACTTTTCAAACTTTGGACATAGATTAGTGCTGTTAAAGTCTATGCATTGATCTTGATTATCTAATGAGAGGTTCTAAAGAATAACCCAATTATCATAGTCACGGCCTCGCGACAACTCGGTAATTTAATGCTTGAATCATCGCTATGCAAAATGAAAGCACTTTGGAACACAAAAAAGAGACTATGCAAGCTTTCAAATGGTCCATCTATTTTTTATTTCTATTAGTCCTCTTACTTTTTATTTTCTATGCTTGTGCTTGCTTTGTGAGTCATTACTTTTATTATGCCAAAATTATTGTGATCATCTTTTAATCATTTAGCTCTATTGAAATTTTTAAATTCATATTTTTCTTATTATTTCTTATTTTATTCTACGCAGGCATGAGGCAGAAAATATTCAAAAAATTGTTAGAGACATTGAAGGTAAATTAAATCATATGAGTTTAAGTATTGCAGACCATCTAGTTGGAATAGAGTCTCATCAACATCGCGTCATTGAGATGTTGAACATGAATTGTGATAATACTCGTATCATTGCAATATGTGGAATTGGTGGAATCGGTAAGACAGAAATCGCTAAAGCCGTATATAATATGGTTCATAGAAAGTTTGAAGGTAGCAGTTTTATCGCAGATGTCAGAGCAACTTCAGATCAACCAAATGGCATGGTTTTAAAACAAGAACAGATTCTCTATGATATCTTAAAGATAAAAAATCTTAATATTGGAAGTGTTCATCAAGGAATTGAGTTAATAAAAAGGAGAATTTTTTGTCGAAAAGTCCTACTTGTTCTAGATGATGTGGATCATGCCAAACAGTTAAAAGAACTAGCCATCAATCGAAACTTCCTTTATCGTGGAAGTAAAATCATTGTAACTACCAGAGATATTTCTTCTATAAATTCTCCTGAAGTAGATAAGGTATATGAACCTGTGGAGTTGAATAAATGTCAATCTATTGAACTCTTTAGTTGGCATGCCTTCAAGCAAGACCACCCCATGGAAGACTATACAGAGCTTTCAAATATAGTTGTGAGTTACCTTAAAGGGATTCCATTAGCTCTTGAAGTTATAGGTTCCCTCTTGTTTAAGAAAACCAACTCTATGTGGAAAAGTGCCATAAGAGAGTTGAAGAAAATTCCTAATGATAAAGTTCAAGAAAAGCTCAAGATAAGTTTTGATTCACTAAGTGAACAAAGGAAGGAGTTATTCCTAGATATAGCATGCTTCTTTGTTGGATGGAATAAAGACTTAACAATGGAAATATTGGAAGGATGTGGTTTTCACCCAGAAATTGGGATGCAAGAGTTAGTTGAGAGATGTCTCTTAAAATGTGATCAATTTAACAAGATTATGATGCATGATCTACTCAAAGACATGGGCAGAGAAATCATCAGGCAGCAATCTGCTAAGGAGCCAGGGGAGCGTAGCAGATTATGGCATCATAAGGTTGCCCTTAAAGTGCTGATAAAGGGAACGGTATGTAAGAGGCATATGTATGAATTGTTTATTAACACAAGATGTTTAATTACTACCTAAATGGAATATGCATTTGCATTATCATAACTCAAATCAACTTATAAAGCCTTGGTCCCAAATTAGTTGAGGTTTGCAACATGAATCCCCTTCCTGCATTAATTTATGTCATGAATTATGTTTTTTGTGAAATTACATGAAATTAAGTCTTTCCTTATCATTTCAGTCTATGCAATCGGTCTACTTTTTGTTATTTTTACCCTTTTACTTGAATCAACTCACTTTAGGTACTAGTGTATCCCTAAGTCTACATTAGATATGACCAAACCATTTTAAACAGTCTTTTCTCAACTTATCTTCTATCAGCGGTACCTCAACTTACTCTAGATGTATTTATTTTTCATCTTTTTTTTTTTTTTTTTTTTTTTTTGTATCACCATGCCCATTGTAGCACGATCATTTTCACTACTCTCATTTTATGAGTGTTACTACTTAATGACCTAATACTAGGTACCATAAAACATAATTGCCCTTATAATCGTCTTATAAAAATTTTCTTTTAACTTAGTATTCTCCAGTCACATAAAAATAATTGAGGCACTTCTCCATTTTAACCACTCCACTTGAATCCTATGGATAACATCCTCTTCAATCCCTCTACTTGCATAAATAATTGATCGGAGATGCGTATGTATTTTTCATTATCCAAATTAACTCACATAAATTTAAGTAGCTTTGCGTTTTGTTTTCTAAGAAAAAGTAATTTTTCACCTTGTTATGCAATGGTTTTCTTTTTAGGGAACTGATACTGTTGAAGGCCTCTTTCTAGACTTTCCTAAGCCAAGAGATGTTCAAGCTAATGAAAAGGCATTTGAGAAGATGGTGAGACTCAGGTTGCTTAATCTCAATTATGTTCAACTAACAGTAGGTTATGAACATATAATTTCTAGAAGGCTAGTATTGCTATGCTGGAAAGGCTTTCCTTTGGATTGCATCCCATCAAACTTACATATGGAGAATTTGGTTTATCTTGACTTGAGTTATAGCAGCCTTAAATATGTTTGGATGGAAACCAAGGTACAGCATTAGTTATCTCTCTTTCAAGCACGAACCCTATATATTTCATGTGATAATTAAATTTTCTCATTTTGTTTTTGACAGAGGCTAGATAAATTGAAATTCTTTCATCTCAATCATTGCTCTTCCCTAATCAAAACCCCTGACTTCTCTGGACTCAACAATCTTGTACAATTATCACTTAATGACTGTACAAGTTTGGTCGAGGTTGACGAATCTATTTCATATCTCAACAAAATTGTTGACCTAGATATAAGGAATTGTAAAAAAACTTGAGAAGCTTCCCTCTAGCATTTGGATGATGAAATCCTTGGAATCTCTTGATCTCTCTGGCTGCTCCAATCTAAGAAATTTTGCTGGATTTAAAGGATCGCCATCTATATCATGGTACTCATATGTGAAGAATTTGGTTGCTCATGACTCAAGTTATAACAGCCCAGAACATGTTTTGGAGGGAATCGAGGTACGACATTATTTTGCTATCTTTCAAGCAGGAATCAACCACACTATATAACTTGTCAAAGTTAAATATTCTCCTTATTTTTTATAGATTCTAAATAAATTAAAATTCCATCATCTCAGTTATTGCTCATTACAAGTCAAAACCCTTAAATATTCTCCTTGTTTTTTACAGTTTCAAAATAAATTGAAAATCCTACGTCTCAGTCGTTGCTCCTCGCTGGTCAAAACCCCCGACTTCTTTGCACTTGGCAATCTTGAGAAATTGTTGCTTGATGGATGCACAAATTTGACAGTGGTTGATGAATCTATTTCATGTCTCAACAAACTTAGTGTCCTAAATATGAGGAATTGTAAAAAGCTCAGGACGCTTCCCTATGGCATTTGGATGTTGAAATCCCTAGAATATCTTGACCTGTCTGATTGTTCTAATCTAAGAAATTTTGCTAGATTTAAAGGATCACCATCTACATTATTGTATTCATTCTTTTCATCTTGGATATTACCAGCAAGGAAGGTGGGTTCTGTTGATTTGCAAGTGGCCAAGAGTCACTTAAAGCAATTGTCCATGGCAGGCTGCAATCTGTCATATATACCCAATGAAATAGGGTGTTTGACGTCATTAGAGTTGTTGGATATTTCACAAAATAATTTCAGTACTCTACCCGACGGCATAGGTGACTTGCGTCAGTTGAAGTATCTCTATGTAAATAAATGTAAAAGGCTCCAATCAATTCCAAAGACAATTGGGCATTTGACGTCACTACAGGACCTGAATATGTCAGGCTGCAATCTGTCATATATACCCAATGAAATGGGGTATTTGACGTCATTAGGGGATTTGGATATTTCACAAAACAATTTCAGTACCCTACCCGACAGCATCGGTGACTCACCCAATTTGAGGTTTCTCAATGTAGATGAATGTCGAAGGCTCCAATCAGTTCCAAAACTTCCACCAAGGTTAGTAGTGATGTCTGCATTTTGTTGCAAATCATTAGAAAGCATATCAATGGAAGCGAAGTGGCAAAATGAATTTGGGCCAGTTGTGAGGTGTTGTGGATGCCCTAAATTAGCTGAGAACAATTTTGTTGATAAATGCATCGAAGGACTACTGCAGTGCAAGGTACTCTCTCCCTCTCTATGTGCGTATATTTAAAAAAAGGACATTGGTTGTTTGCAAAATTAAAACTATCGATGTTATCCTACTCATCATCCAGGTGTCATTGCAAGATCTATTTGAATGAATATTTTAACGTCAAACCTTAGTAAGAAAAAAAAAATTATACTAACACGTGATTTGTTGGAACAGGAAACATCTATAGTTGGAATTCCCATTAATATTTATCTTCCAGGGGCAAAGGTTCCCAATTGGTTCAAATACCGTAGCACGGGGTCATCTCTATCTTTCGTGGCATCTACCAAAATTCTAGGGTGGATAGTTTGTGCAACTTTCACACCTCCCAAAAATCTAGGTTCTTTTGCATTGGGGCCGACCTATTCATATCAGAAGAATTCCAGTGACCAGTCAGGTAGGGGCTCAGGTTGCCCACTCTTTGATAGGAGGGCTCATAAAGTGAATAATGTGATGTGGTTTTCCTATTTACCATTCTCAGCCGTTAAATTGCGGGTAAAATGCGGAGATGAAGTGAAGATCCAGCTAAACACACGCCCTTACGGTGCAGAGAAGCCTTTTCAATTGATCGAATGGGGCATTTCACTCATTCCCGAGGATGAGGATCAAGAAGAAGAATGGGGCATTTCACTCCTTTACAAGGATGAGGATCAAGAAGAAGAAGAAGAAGATGATGATGATGAGGATCAAGAAGAAGAAGAAGAAGATGATGATGATGATGATGAGGAGGAGGAGGAAGAAAAACGTATGGAGAACGACTTGCTAATTGATTACAGAGGGATGCGCCCAAATGATTAGATCATGAACACGAATCGTTGGCAGAAGTATAAAGAAAAAGTGGATAAATTCAAGGATGAGGTGGATAAAGTGGTCGTGGCCTGGGGAGGAGAAGGCGAGGGAGTGTTCGAGGGAATGGAAGGACGGCCCGTACTCGAATTTTGATCTTGCCCCAGCCCGCTCCCTTGTCCGTACGGACGGCCCCAGCCCGCACCCGCTCCTCGGGTCCGGGCTTGGGTCAGCTAGACCGGGACCAAGACCCTGCCCGTGACCCGGCCGTCAACCCGCCCCGAAACCAGCCCGAGACCCGCGCCCCTTCCCCCTGCCTGCTGCCTGTCAGACATATATGTACATATATATTTATATATGCAACACACGTAAATCAATCTGAATTGAATTGCGAAGAGGTCGAATCAATGAATCAGAGTATCTCTTTCTCTGATGATGGTTTCTCTCTCCATGGATCCCAACAGTGAATGCAGGAGGGAGGGAGGTAGAGAGAGAATGGGGGTATTAAAGTCAGTGACCGATTGTTGGTTTTTGGGGGTGTTGAGTCTTAAGTAAGTTTATTTATTTATTTATTTTTTCCGTTTGGCCGTTGAAGATTCTTTTTTTTTTTTTTTCCCTTCTTCTTCCCCTTGGCTGCAATGGCTGTGCAGTGTGCCACTGATGAGCCGTTGGGGGCCTAGGGCAAATAACGATACAAATAATTAATTAATTAATTAATTAATTACAAAATCTCCCCAAAAAATATTACAAACCCTCCTCCAAGCTTTAATTATAAATATCCTCATCCTATGTCATGTAACGTTTCAAAAATTTCATTTCTCTCTCAAATTTATATACAACCAAGTTACCAGAAGTTAGCAACTTTCAAGTGTGTTCTTCAATTATGTTAAAGTCTATACAAGTCTAGCAAATTTGAAGTTAAGTTTTAAAGATCAAGCGCTTCAAAATTTCAAATTATTTCAAGTTAGTATTTAATTTTTTTTTTTACTTTGCATATATACAATTTTTTTTTAATTTATACACTTTAATTTTTCTATCAAATTATTTTTTCTAAATGGGATACTAAAGATACTCGTTTTTTTTTTTTTTTTTTTTTTTTAGGGTGGGGACTCAATATTTTTCCCTCTCAAGAACAAATGGAACAATTTTGGTTAGTTTTGAAGTAATGCACCTATTTATTACTCTATCATTTTTTTTATAATTCTACATTTGTAAATTATAATTTTGAATTTAATGTTAATTATGTAATTGCTTGTTGTTTAATAAATTTTAGTTTTTATCAATAATAATTTTAATGTGTTTGTTTGAATTTTATTTTTTATAAATATATTAAAAAATAAACTGAGTCAACTAGGACGAGTCAGAGTCGGAAATTGGTGACCTTGGCCCGACCTGAGTCGACCAGAAAAGGAGGAGGGGCAATTAGGGCGGATCACCTACGGGTCTGGGTGACTCGAGGTCAAGGCGCGGGTCAAACCTGACCCGACCCATTTACACAGCTACGAGGGAGAAGCGAAGGAGAAAAGATATGGATGATGAGGATGTGGTGGACCAGGAGAAGTGAAAGTTGTCCTAAGTCGAACCCAAAAAAAAATAATAATAAATAAAATACTATAAAGCATGGAAATGGCGAGTACATGAAACACATGCATTAAAATGTGTGTGCTTTGTTAATGAATTGTTTAATTAGTTCTATACAAATCTACTGCTAATTCTCAATCATGTACATGGAAAATGCATAATATTAATTTCGATATTGTTAGCATAACTAGCAACATATTATAGCATGTAAAGCTCAAAGGGAGGTTGTTCGGCCAACTCATATGTAAGCTAAAGGATATTAGACAATCGCTTATTGTAATATTTTTGGTTCTTATTGTAATTTTTTTGGTTTTTTGTTTTACTAATTAGATGGGCACGTAACTTGCACGTTTAAGATTCAATAAAATACATGTCATGTCTAACATTAATCCAAATAAAATTGCATCAAAATTTAAAACGAAAATGTTCACATTACATATATAACAATAAATTCATTTCCTTTATACAAAAGATCATGAAGAACTAACAGTAAAGTCATCTTTATTTGATACATTGAGTCAACAAATAAAAATTATACACAGTTAAAATAATTATTGTCCAATTCAAAAACTAAATCCATAGCTGTCTGTAGGTTAGCAAACTTGTTTACTCTCAACTCAAAACTTATTAGTTGCAGGCTTCTCATAGACTTTTTCTTTTCAGTAAAATATTGTCAAAGTACTCGATGCAACCAAAAAAACACCTACCTCATATGAAGGCAATCAGTCATTGCTAGAGAAAATCCAGAAATTAATAGAATAGGGCGTTCTTTGAACTTTTATGATTCGAAAATCAGCAACTATTATGGTGCAATCAAATCAATGGTTAAGCTTGAGAGTTTGAAGGACAATACCATAAATTAAAAATTGGCTATGGCCAATTGTGATCAAGTTACAATTCTAATGAAAACTATATACTTTACTCTTAAATTTAGAATTAAAAAAAAAAAAAAACATAATTGATAATTGAATCAGGTCACTGCATAAATTCTCTCTACTGCTACAATTATCTACAGTTTGGGTTGGATGACCATCCATAATCAGAAAATAAACAAGCCATAGAAGAGAATAAAATTAATAATAAATGAATTTCATTTTGGGACCTTGAAATTTTCCCATATGGAAGGCCTAATCAAATTTTCCCATATGGAAGACCTAATCATCAAAGAATCTCCCCACAATTTTTCAAATGCTTGCAGTATTTTTAGACTTATGGTTCCTTAATTTCAACAAGCTAAGTTTTGCTATTTACTGAAGGAAAAATGCGTTCGTCTAATCAAATATATTAAAGGGCAACCATTATTAATCTGGTACAAGTTAAAAGGACTCTTGAATTTCTTAAGGATTTTGTAGGCCATATTATGTATGACCACAGAAGTCTCATCAAAGGCAGTGGAACTATGTTTTTGTAGGGGATACATGGAAAAAAGAGAGAGAGGGGGCGGGGGAAGCAATGGAATGCATGCTAAGCAGATGAATAAATATATAATAGCAATATAAGTATGGAACATGCTTATAAAGCACAAGATTAAAATAAAAGAAGAAGAAAAAAGTCGGAATCCAAAGTCAATCCAACCCGAATGGTTGCAGAAGTCCAAATTGTTTCCCCATTCTCTCCAATTGATTTTAACTTGCAAGCAAGCAAGCAAGCAAACAAAGCATGTAGGGCAGTAACTACGTCAATGCATACATATAAAGTTGTAATTGTTGATTTCTACCTAACACTCCATTCGAAAATATTTCTGTCTTAGAATTGATTTGATTTTAAAATAAAAAATAGATTTAATTTAATTTAATTTGATAAATAAAAATTCGTATTCAGAATACATTTTCAAACCCAAACTACACCAGGTTGGACAATCAGCGACCATTTTAAAAATTTTATCAGTTTAATCAAGAACCCTCTGTTACTCTCTAGGAACATTTGCTCAGAGTACATAATCGGATGGCTAAAGGAGAGGTTTCCTAAAACCTAATCTCCACCTTTTTTGTTCTTTCCCTTTTTCTTTTTTCCCCTCTTTCTGAACTTCTTCTTTTCCATCCACATTATAGAAGTGCAAGCATTATTCAGACAATTCCACATTCATGAAACCTCAATCAAACCAAGTGAAGAAGGCATCAAAAAATGATCTTGCAATCATATCACTGATTTCATCAGTAACAAAACGATTGAGAGAGAGTGAGAGAATTAACAGCAGAACTTATATATCTCTAATTAATAACATTGAAGACAACACTGATTAAATAACATCAACGCATGGCATCAATCAAGTCCTGCCTAATACAAATATGATGGATGAGGCAAATTTCAACATAAGCTGGATTCAAAGCTTTGTCCAACTGGAAGATCTCTAAATAGATGCCAACGATTCAAGGTACATATGAATCTGATATACGTAATTGATTTCACCTTCAATTTTTTTTCCCTTTTTTTTTTGTTGGGGGGGGGGGAGCACTAGAAACGATTGTTGACATTCTGAAACCAAAATAAAGGAAATTAACACAAAGAGGCTTCGAAATTTAAATTGAAAATATAGGATTATAAGTGCAAATATGAACCACGAATAAGTTACATAGACTTTTTGACTCCTATCTTGGGTGATTACAAGCACCTTCATTCAACAGAAACAGGTCAGTCCCTCCGTACAAGGCAACTTCAAAAACAGGTAAAACAGAAATACAGAGAACCAAAACCACATACAAACACGGCAATGAACACACCCTTCGTCGTAAACCCTAATAGAAATCTCAGCTGCATTTCCAGCTTTCACTTGCAATACCTTCCTGACTCCGTTACCCAGTTGAAACACATAGGAGCATTCATGCATGTTCTAGTGTCAAATTTCCTCTCACGCAGTACCTTAGTACCGTTATAAACATCGTAATTGATTCCCTGGCTTCTACCTCGAAGTCACTAATTGTAGAAGCTAACAAATAACATAACCCATTGGCGCAATTCTGTTCTAGTTGCATACGTCTGCTGTGTTGCAAAGACCACATTTACCACTCTTTTTATTTTCTCTCTTTTATTTTTTTTCACGATTCTTGAGCAACAAAGGCCAAATATTTTTCCAGTCGCCAAGTAAATCTCCTCCTCCTGCAACGTTATAAACTAATTTCCACCGTAATATTGAATACCGCAGCTTACAAGCACGTCCACTGCTTACTCTCTGAAGACTGGAAGAACAAGTGAAGACAAACGATTCATCCCAATAAGATGCACATGCATTTAAGTCCACACTGGGATAACTAGCTTCAAGGTTTATCCACTGAAACCAAAAAACCTCAAACTTCTCCCCCACAATCTTTCTTGGAAAAGTTTGGTTAGCTGCAAGCCATGGATATATTCTAATTCAACTTCTTCCCAAATAGTTGAAATCTCTAATGAAAGAGTAAGAATAAATAAGCGCCAACCCTGTGCAAAGCAAAGCACACGCATAACTGGTAAATCTATAGCACATATAGCAAGCCACAGTAGCAACCACCTAGCAACTCCACAACCTCGTCCAATTTCTCTCTACAGATATCTGACCAGACTTCATCCCAGCAATCTTTCTAACTTCATCAAGATCTATGCACCTACTCGACAGCCTAAAAGTAACTTCCAAAGCTACCAACACTGTAATTGATAGTTCCTGAGAAAGAAAGCCTCTAGACCTATAGGCTACAACCAACACCTAGCCCAAACGAGCAGCATGTTTTCTGTACCCCACACTGTCTACGTGCCCCTTTCCCTCGTTAAGATTAGTTCTGGTTGAGCTTATGCATCAGCTACCGCCCCCAAATCAGGGCTGGCCTCTGCAAGAGTGATGTTAACTGGCTGCCATCCTGACTGATGATGCGTGATCCACTTCTTAGCATTTATCACAAGGTGTAAAATCTGAAGTATGTCACCCAAAGCAAGATCTTTTAAGCACATCTTCTTCATAATAGTAGCAGCTTCATACCTGAGAAGCAAGAAAGCAAATACTTATAGTCAGCAAATCCGAAAAGCCAATGTGACTTGAAGCAAACCAAGACAAATTTACCTGCATTGAGAAACCATCATTGCAGATCGTCCTGCAAACGATTCAAAAAATTTCTGGATTTCATCCCATGTTGCTTTTGAGTACTGCTTAGGATTACCACCTATGGGGTTCACACATTTCCATAGTTTCTCATTCTTACCGACATATAATTGCAAAGCACCTAAATTCTGTCTTACTACCAGCTGCTGCTCAATCGCACTCTCTAGGGCTTTCTTAACATCAATATTGCGGTGTTTAGGGTCTCCATAACGTACGCAATCAGCTATATTTGTTTCAGTCGGCATGATCTTCTCAGTTTTTAATGTGTCCAAGGCAAGTAAAACTACGCCAATTAGGCCTTGGTTATATTCCGAAGGTTTGGGGCAGTTGGGAGTTCCCCATACTCCATTACCAGATGTACTACTAGTACCCATGGCAGAGGAAGATGATGGCAGAAAGTCTGGACCATTTGGGAACCTGTTGTTTGTTGTGTCATGGAAATGTGACGGTGTATTATACACTGTATGCCCTCTTTTAAGGTTGTTAAAATTTGCATGGTTTGAGGACTCAATTACATAATTTTGTTTCTGCTCTGCTCCATTTTGTGGTTGAGTAGTAGAGCGGCTATTATAATCACTGCTAGAGTATCCAGAAATATTTAGCTTACCAGGCACATTCATTGGAGGACCTGAGGTAAATCTTGGGCCATCAGGCCTCAAAGGTGTCGAATGAGAAGCATGGGTGTGCATATTAGATCCATGTGTATTACCTGGTGCAAAGGCAGGTTGCGAAAGGTGGTTGTTCGGCCTTACTGGCTGCGAATAATGATTTTGGTAAGTGCTCTGAGGAATACTGCCGTTGGTCCAGGGAAGGTCAGAATTGGCAGGAATGAAATTCGCGACAGTTCCACTTGAGGAGATTCTTTGATTATAAGCACTGGATGATTCCTGAGGGTCTTTGAACTGCTTAGCATGCACATTGTTCTGATCTTCTTGAGCCCCTAATGGCACACTTGAAGTTCTTGAACTATTTGGTTGGCTCATGTTTCTTGAAATAACTGTTTGGCTCATGTTTCTCCAAGGCTGTTTCGCTTTATGTTTAGTTTCAGTTCCCCTTCCCATATTTGGGAACTTCTGAGTTCCCAGGGTTTCATGGAAGAAATCCACAACATGATTTATCTGACTGGGATCAGAAGCCGGACTATGCAATGAGTTGGAATTGGATAAATAGCTAGAGCCACTGTGAGTGAATTGAGGCGAGTCAACATTTGACAGTGGTGGCCCTCCAGCCAAAAGACTTGTCCAGAGCCACACACTCTTTGCAGCAGCGACTAGTGGTGCAGATGCTTTTTGAGGTTGTGCTAGGAGAATATTGTATTTCCTCATGCGCAGCTGATGCAAGGCATTGGAAAAGTCTCTATCACCAGAAATTAACAAATAATTAGCAGGTGCAGCATTGTCCACGGCCCAGAATAACATATCCACCAGAATCTTCTTGTCGCTTGCATCTTTAACCCCTATCAAATTAAATCCAAATCTTAACTATGCAAATATAAAAAGACATAAATTTAATAGGAGCACAACAACATGCAGTCAAAAGGTTCAAACAGATAGAAGGAAAAAAACTGGAATACATTAATAAGGAGCTATATAGAAAATATAATAAAACCAATCAAACAATCACTTCTAGCCATACAATAGTAAGCACAGGCTATTTCATCCACAATGGTAAAATCATCCATTAATGCAACCAGTGCACCACAATAAAAGTCATTAGTCACACATGCACAATGCCACGCACATATACACACATCCTTTCATGTGTGTGTATATATATCCCCAGCTCCTGAATTTTTTTAACCTCAAATCACAATTCAACCCCCAAACTTATCAATATCTTATCATCCACCGCATTTTCACATCATTACTTACAAACTCACCGTTATAGTACCATAAAAATTTAGGTTGTCACAGTGACCATCTATATATGATGTGTATTATGACACAACCAAAACTGCTCAAGACCTTCGGGAAACATTAGATGCTAAATATGGGCAACATTGATATTGTGTAATAGGTGTAGGTGTCTTTTGGACTTGCACCTCACTTAATGTTAACAACCTCTCTTTGTGTTAACAATATCTCTCTGAAGGATCATAGTGAACCAAGTCTTAAACTAGACCTTTGAACCAGAGTTTGGTATCAGTACTGACTTTTGGACATAGATTAGTACTGTTAAAGGCCATGCATTGATCTTGATTCTCTAATGAGAGGTTTTAAAGAATTATCCAATTTTAATAGTCACAGCCTCATGATAACTCAGTAATTTAATGGTTGAATCATCGCTATGCAAAATGAATGTGCCTCCAAACACAAAAAAGAGACTGTACAAGCTTACAAAAGGTCCTTCTATTTTTTGTTTCCATTAGTCCGATTCTTTTATTTCTATGCTTGTGCTTATTTGGTGAGAGGTTACTTTTATTATGGTAAAATTGTTAAGATCATATTTTAATGATTCAACTCTATTAAAATTTTTAAATTCATATTTTTCTCATTGTTTCTTTTTTCATTCTACGCAGGCATGAGGCAAAAAACATCCAAATAATTGTTAGAGATATTGAAGATAAATTAAATCATGCGAGTTTAAGTACTGTGGACCGTCCAATTGGAATAGAGCCTTGTGTACACCGCCTCATTAAGATGTTGAATATGGATTATGATTATACTCGTATCATTGCAATATGGGGAATTGGTGGAATCGGTAAGACAGAACTCGCTAAAACTATATATAATATGGTGCATAGAAAGTTTGAAGGTAGCAGTTTTATCGCAGATGTCAGAGCAACTTCGGATCAACCAAATGGCATGATTTTTCTACAAAAACAGATTCTCTCTGATATCTTAAAGACTAAAAATCATAAAATTGGAAGTGTTCATCAAGGAATTGAATTAATAAAAGGGAGAGTTTTTTGTCAAAAAGTCATACTTGTTCTAGATGACGTGGATCATGCCAATTAGTTGAAAGAAGTAGCCATTGATCGAAACTTCCTTTATCATGGAAGTAAAATCATCATAACTACTAGAGTTCTTTCTTCTATAAATTATCTTGAAGTAGATGAGGTATATGAACCTAGGGAGTTGAATAAATGTCAATCTATTGAACTCTTTAGTTGGCATGCCTTCAAGCAAGACCATCCAATGTAAGACTATACGGAGCTTTCAAATGAAGTCATCAGTTACCTTCAGGGGATTCCATTAGCTATTGAAGTTATAGGTTCCCTCTTGTTTAAGAAAACTAAATCTATGTGGAGAAGTGCCATAACAGAGTTGAAGACAATTCCTAATCATGAAGTTCAAAAAAACTCAAGATAAGTTTTGATTCATTAAGTGATGAAAGGAAGGAGTTATTCCTAGATATAGCATGCTTCTTTGTTGGAAGGAATAAAGACTTTACAATGGAAATATTGGAAGGATGTGATTTTCACCCAGAAATTGGGATCCAAGAGTTAGTTGAGAGATCTCTCTTAAAATATAATAAATTTAACAAGATTATGATGCATGATCTACTTAGAGACATGGGTAGAGAAATCATCAGGCGGCAATCTGTTAAGGAGCCAGGGGAGCGTAGCAGATTGTGGCATCATAAGGATACCCTCAACGTGCTGACAGAGGGAACGGTATGTAAGAGGCATATGTATGAATTGTTTATTAACATAAGATGTTTAATTACAACCTAAATGGAATATGCATTTGCATTATTATAACTCAAATTAACTTAATAAAGTCTTGGTCCCAAACTAGTTGAGATTTGCTACATCAATACTCTTCCTACATCAATTTTTGTCATGAATTATGTTTTTCGTGAGATTATATGAAATTAAGTCTTTCCTTACCATTTCAGTCTATGTAATCTTTGGTCTACTTTTTGTTATTTTTAGCCTTTTACTTGAATCAACTCACTTTATATACCACTGTATCCCTAGGTCTACATTAGATATGACAAACCATTTTAAATTGCCTTCTCTCAGTTTATCTTCTATCGATGTTATCTCAACTTACTTTCGAATATATTCATTTCTTATCCTATTTTTTCTTGTATTACCACGCCTATTGTCGCATGATCATTTTCACTACTCTGATTCTATGAGTGTTGCTTCCTAATGGCCTAATATTATGTACCATAAAACATAATTGCCCTTAGGATGTTTGGAATCCCAACTTCAGATTAAATTAGACTCCGGGCCTAGATATCAGAAACCCTTAGTTAGTACCAATAGCCAAAGGACTCTGATAAATTTACAGGCACAGCATATAGTAGAACTCGAAAGAATAATTGAACAATTGGAACAAGAAAATGTTCTTCCTGTGGTACTACCGAATTCCTGTGGGCTAACGTAAGGTTGTCTAGGTCCTGACGCTGGTCCAAATATCGGTGTTCCCGTAATAGTGGTCTGTGGTACTGAGGTAGAAGATGATTCATTCATCAATACCGTTTCTTTCTGTGGATACGTTTGATCCTATTCAACTGTTTCCAAAAAAGACTGAATAATGTTATCTATTTGCTCCTGGTCTTCTAGATCTGGTGTTGAAATCTTCTCTAGTTGACTTATGGGTGCAAAAGGATTACAAAATTCTTCTTCTGGATTGAAGTATAGAGAATCCGATGCTTCCGGACAATCTAACTCCGACCGTGGTATCTGATCGTTCAAATATATCAAAGGGTTAACTTCAATTTGATCAGACTCCTCTATGGTAAAGACTAAAGATGATGCTTCCTTCTCATCATCTGAGTCTAAAACTGGTACTGGCCTAGTCTGATATCCTGAAAATCGGGTTGTCCGACTACCATCTGTGTTTTGCCAAAACTGTGCCTGTGAAGGTATTGTTGAGGCTATCTGTCCTGGTAAAACTATAGTCCAATCTTCTCCTTGCCTAAGGGTTGGATCAAACCTTTTACCGGGTATAGTCTGGATTCCATTAGTGCTAAGATAATCCAAGGTGTTATCCTGTTTTATCTTAAAGTCTGGAGCACTATGGTTTCCTAATCTTGCTGTCAAAGCTCTAGTAATGAGAAGGTTGGCTTCTCCTAAAGTCATACTCTCATATCCTTTGGTTTTAACTATGAGCTTTGTATGTTCTGTAAAATCTCTTACAGTCATAAGGAGATTAGGCATGACAAAGATCAGCTCTTTATTATTGTTCATGTCTACTTCCATTTCTCCTATAACTGCTTGTTCTAGATTGGAAAACCTAGTATCAACTAATGCAATAAACACTTTAGTTCCCAATCCTATTCTGTGAAGTCCTCGTATGCCTATCATAACTAAGCCTACGTGAACATTCATAAGTTCCTGATCCAGAATCTTATCCTTAGATTCCTGTGTGATCAAATCAAGAACTACTTGATCTGTAGGTTTTGTACACATAACAGTTTGCTCACTGTAGTGCTCATAAACCTTTTGTCTGTATTCTCTGATGTTTCTGCTATAGAGTATTTCTGCTGGAACCATCTGAGCTTGGCTGTGTTGAGAATTACTCAACTGGCTTTTAGGGTCTATAAGGCGTTCTATCCTAGTATCATGAGTTTTCTGTCGAAACCTTGCATAGACTGCCTCCCTTACTGCCTTAATGGTATCATAGGATCTAATTACATCCTTGGTCTTACTGGGATCTCCAGCAACTGTAGGAGTACTAGTCCTAATACTGTCCGCTCTTCCAAGTTTCATTTTTGGAAAAGGGTTTTAGGATCTGTCCAAACCGCTAACTGCTTACTGCTGGAAGTTACTGGCTTGGTTTTCTCTTTAACATAAAGTCCTTCGAGACTTTTGTTAATTTTATCTAGCTGTGACTGAAAGTCTGAACTCGAAGAGGTTGGTCTTCCAATGAGTCCTTCAAGTCTGTCAACCTTAATATGTAGCTGTACCAATAATTCTATGATAGTGTTGTTTTGAGCTACTAAGGTTTTGTCTGCAGTCTGTGAAATACTACTATTATCTGTAAACCCCTTTGGGTCTGAATAAAAAGCTCTTTCATAAGAAAGATCCTGAGGTTTAGCAGACTTAAAACTGTGTTGAGGACTGTTTTTTCTCAAAAACTGGGTTTCAGCTTGTTCAGTCTCAACGAAAAAACTGGTAGTTTTCAGATACATTGAAAGGGCTGTGAAAGCATCTGAAAACTTATGGTACTGTTTATACTTCTCTTCTTTGACCAAATCAAAGCTGGTGGTATAAATACCAGGTGCTGTGCCAGTAAATACGGCATAATAGCTAGGTAATATACTATTAAAATATACTACTAGCGCAAGCACGAGTCTGCATACTGGTTACTATAGTGAAAGGTAGAGGATATTTTTCTTTATTAGGAATAATCTTTGTCAACAGTTATAGAGGTGGAACCAGGATAGAAGATCGTATAGTTACCTTCTATAAAAAGGTTGATCATATCCAAACCACACCTATTAGTCAAAGTTTTAACCTACAGCATGAAGTGGTTGAGGAAGACCTCAGTTTTATTGAAAGGGTATTCTTAAATGATGCCTTTAGTTTTTTCAGTATTGGGAAATTAACAGATTATCATGAACAGGTGATCCCTTTACTGACAGACTTAAAGTCACAGTGTTATATTGGGAATAACCCACAGAAACATTGGATGCAAAATAAGGTGTTATGTCAACTTGACATAATTAACCCAGATCTTGTAATCACAGACAAGGTTATTATACCCTCACCAGCTATGATGCCAGCTTACCAAAAGCATATAGAGGACCTTCTTAACCTTCAGGTTATTCGGAAATCTAGTAGTAAGCATAGCACAGCAGCATTCATAGTCTTTTCAGGCTCTGATCAAGGCCATGATGGACAACAGATTAAGAAGAAGAGTAGGATGGTTTACAATTACAAACGTTTGAATGATAATACGCATAAAGACCCATACCCTCTTCCAAGTATTGATTACCTCTTGTTACAAATAAAGCATAAGATGGTATACAGTAAATTTGACCTCAAGGCAGGATTTCATCAGGTTGCCATGCATTCTGATTCCATACCTTGGACAGCCTTTACATGCCCTCAAGGCCATTATGAATGGTTGGTCATGCCATTTGGTTTAAAAAATGCTCCTTCCATCTTCCAGCGCAAGATGGATGACATTTTTTCTTTTTACAGGGGGTATATAGTTACTTATATCGATGATATCCTGATTTTTTCAGATGATATCTCACAGCATATTAAGCACCTTAGAACGTTTTTTGACCTTTGCAAACAGCATGGGTTAATTTTATCAGAAACAAAGATGAAAATTGGAGTTTCTAAGATAGAGTTCTTAGGTCTAGAAATTGGAGAAGGTCGAGTTAAGCTTCAGCCACACATAGTTAAGGTTATACTTGACTTTGATAACTCACAGTTGGAAACATTGAAAGGTTTGCAGCGTTTTTTAGGTATTCTGAATTACGCAAGGAACTATATCCCAAACCTTAGCAGATATACTGGACCATTGTACTCCAAGTGTTCATTACATGGGGAACGAAGGTTCAACAGCCAAGACTGGAAACTAGTTAGGATCATCAAGAAGATAGTCCAACAGTTGCCAGATTTAGATTTTCCATCTAAGGACGCCTATCTTATTATTGAGTGTGACGGTTGTTTGGATGGATGGGGTGGAATTCTCAAGTGGAAACCACACAAGGGAAGTCTAACCTCGACAGAAAAAATAGCAAGGTATACCAGCGGTAAGTATAAGACAAAGGTTTCATCCATGGACGCTGAGATTCTTGCATGCATTTACAGTCTGGATAAATTTAGGATTTTCTTATTAGATAAAACTGAATTTACCCTCAGAACGGATTGTAATGCAATAGTTAATTTCTATAACAGGATAAATGCCAACAGACTCTCTACCAACAGATGGATTAACTTTATTGATAAATTAGTACAAACAGGGGTAGAGGTAAAAATTGAACACATAAAGGGAAAAGATAATATGGGAGCAGATAAATTATCTCGTATTATTGCTTCTAACCCTTTGGTTTGATTTTACAGGAAATGGCATCCCAAAGACCAGGGAAAGAAAAGATGGTCTACAGCCCTCCTAGTCCCAAGGATAAGAAAAAAGGGACACAGTTAAAAATTCAGGAGTATGACTCCACAGAAAAAGCGGAACAAGCTTCCACAGATAAACGGGAACTAGCTTCCACAGCCCCACTCCCCAAGTCCCCTCAAAAGGATATCCCTGAAGCATTAGCTTCACAGTTTGAATTGCTTTCATTTGAAGGCATCCGGCTCCCCAAACTCCCTAAAGGACACCCTCAACAATTCAAAGTATTAAAACAGTATAGTGTCACAGATGAGCAACAAGTTTTACTTGACGTTCTTTGGAGAGCTGCACAGGGTATTAATAAAATTACCGCATTAAATGCGCTAGTAGTATATTTTAATAGTATATTACCTAGCTATTATGCCGTATTTACTGGCACAGCACCTGGTATTTATACCACCAGCTTTGATTTGGTCAAAGAAGAGAAGTATAAACAGTACCATAAGTTTTCAGATGCTTTCACAGCCCTTTCAATGTATCTGAAAACTACCAGTTTTTTCGTTGAGACTGAACAGGCTGAAACCCAGTTTTTGAGAAAAAACAGTCCTCAACACAGTTTTAAGTCTGCTAAACCTCAGGATCTTTCTTATGAAAGAGCTTTATCTGAGAGTTTGGAAAAAGACCAGCAGATAAAACGTCTTTCAGAAGCTATCGTTTATTGGCAAGGAAAACCCGAAGCAAATCGGGCTCTTATTTCAAAATTTGAAAAACAGATGGCTGATGAAAGAGAGGATTTTAAATCACAGAAAAATTTTTTAGAAGCTGAAAATCAGGTTTTAAAACAGCAGCTTCGCAGTGCTAACGAGTTACTGTTAAAGTACTCGGTTGAGCTTCAAGCTCACAGTCATAATGTGCCTCTTGATCCGGATGCTGATTTTGTACCCTTTGATCAGTTTTCCAGGCACTTAGCTTTATTACCTAGGAAACAGGGAGGATTTCTTAACCTCCTTCCAGACCATCTAGCCAGCCAAATAGTCAGACTTGCCGACGACAGTATAATGCAAACTTTTTTGGAAATCCAATACCAGTTTGAAATAATCCTTGAACAGCCAGAAAGATACCCCGGAATTCATATTATTCAATTTGACCCAGAAGTATCTTTATATCTAGCCACCCAAGGACATTTTCGTACTGTTACACCCAGAAAATGTTTGCTTGCATAGATTAGATGGCATGAATGTCAGATTAAAGATATTGTTAGCTCTTGGTTCTTTAATGGATTCTTGAGCTCTATATACTTTGATTCTGATAGTCAGGTCCCAGATTTCTTTGGTACCCATATGACTCTAATGATTAATCATTATAAGGGTCATGTACCAATCTTGCTCCAGGTTCACTCAGATTTTCCAGACAGCTATAATAACTGTTATACCCCAGCGCATCATAATCTGTTCATATTTCGACGAGCCGCTATGTTTAATTGGGATAATGAATTTGGTTTCGTCCAACCCATTAAGCCTAATATTATTACAGATAAACACAGTTTCAGAAGTTTTTGTTTATCTGATCCAGATCAAGAGCAATGGGTTTTAGCAGCACAAACAGAAATTATGCAGTTATGGCTACCATACCCACTAAGCCCATCACTTGACGAATTCGGGCTCCGTTTGGATATGGATATAGAAGGATCCGAGTGAATGAAAAGCAAACAAAAGAAGGATCAAGAAGATCACAGAGTATTCGGTTTCGAGAAGGATTTCCTCGAACCACAGCCTTTTTACAAACCATGGTTAGCTTGCTTTTTGAACTATGGTTTCTTTTCTTTTTACAGCTGTCCTTCCTTTCGGCCAGCTTTGTAATTTTTAATTTGCCGAATCTTTGTTTTTTTCGGCCATTTTTATTTCTTTTTAAGTCACGGACCAGCTTTTAGCTCCAAAGGCAGCCGCCCATGTGCTGTGGTCCAAAGTTTTTTGTTCGTTAGTGTCGGTCGGAAATTATCAATTGAAAAGGATAAGAATTTTGAAATTGACGATGGGGCCCAATGAGCACCCGGACTTCAAAATTTATTATCTAAAGCAAATAATTTCTTAAGCCAAGTCTCTATAAATACGAGTCATTCTGTAATGAGTCGATAAGAGTTACCGAAGAGAAAAAACTTCGAACTCAATTGTAAATCCTTGTATACGATCTTGAGTGCTTTCACGTTTCGCATCAGTGTGTACTCTGGTTGCTACTGTCGGCTAAAGACAAGGTAACGTTTAAGTTAACGTTTGTAAATTCTAGCGGCACGTAGGCAATTGAAGTGGTTGAGGAAGACCTCAGTTTTATTGAAAAGGTATTCTTAAATGATACCTTTAGTTTTTTCAGTATTGGGAAATTAACAGATTATCATGAACAGGTGATCCCTTTACTGACAGACTTAAAGTCACAGTGTTATATTGGGAATAACCTTCTTAACTTTCAGGTTATTCGGAAATCTAGTAGTAAGCATAGCACAGCAGCATTCATAGTCTTTTCAGGCTCTGATCAAGGCCATGATGGACAACAGATTAAGAAGAAGAGTAGGATGGTTTACAATTACAAACGTTTGAATGATAATAGGTGTGGTTTGGATATGATCAACCTTTTTATAGAAGGTAACTATACGATCTTCTATCCTGGTTCCACCTCTATAACTGTTGACAAAGTTTATTCCTAATAAGAACTGTGTGCGAGCACGAGTCTGCATACTGGTTACTATAGTGAAAGGTAGAGGATATTTTTCTTTATTAAGAATAATCTCTCCTCCCTTAACCTTCTGAGTTATGACAGACATTCCATTTAGACTATTCACATGTAGGGGATAATCTAAAGGTTCTATGCACTCGTCGGGTAATACCTGTGAATCTATACAACACACTGAAGATCCTGTGTCGAAGATTCCTTGAACTAAAAATTCCTTCTTCTCTATTATGAGAACTACCGAGATGTTGAGAAGTCCATTTCTCACACTCTTAGAAGGAACTGGTTGACTGAGGGCTTCTGTCTTCAAACAAGTTTCTTCACATATCTGAATGCCCTTTAATTTATAATCTGTGAAAGTTTCCTTTCCTTTCTGACTAAGTTGAACTCGTAATTGAAAAGACCAGCAGATAAAACGTCTTTCAGAAGCTATCGTTTATTGGCAAGGAAAACCCGAAGCAAATCGGGCTCTTATTTCAAAATTTGAAAAACAGATGGCTGATGAAAGAGAGGATTTTAAATCACAGAAAAATTTTTTAGAAGCTGAAAATCAGGTTTTAAAACAGCAGCTTCGCAGTGCTAACGAGTTACTGTTAAAGTACTCGGTTGAGCTTCAAGCTCACAGTCATAATGTGCCTCTTGATCCGGATGCTGATTTTGTACCCTTTGATCAGTTTTCCAGGCACTTAGCTTTATTACCTAGGAAACAGGAAGGATTTCTTAACCTCCTTCCAGACCATCTAGCCAGCCAAATAGTCGGACTTGCCGATGACAGTATAATGCAAACTTTTTTGGAAATCCAATACCAGTTTGAAATAATCCTTGAACAGCCAGAAAGATACCCCGGAATTCATATTATTCAATTTGACCCAGAAGTATCTTTATATCTAGCTACCCAAGGACATTTTCGTACTGTTACACCCAGAAAATGTTTGCTCGCACAGATTAGATGGCATGAATGTCAGATTAAAGATATTGTTAGCTCTTGGTTCTTTAATGGATTCTTGGTACACACATATTTCGACTCTACAGTTTTTAGATAACTCTGAGAAGGTAGCTTATATAGAAAACCTACTTGGAGAAACAGCCAAGTTATACTTTCAGAATTGGAAAGCAACTTATCCTGAAGAGTATAACAATTTAGTTAGACTTGCAGATGATACCAACAATATCACTATGCAAATCAGACAGATGATCCTTGGCTATGATGAATACCGAGAACAAACAGTTATGCAGGCTCAAGCTTTGTTAGACTTAGAGAGACTGACTATAGATAATATGGTCAACTTTCCTAAGTATGCGACAACTTATTTGGGTTTAGCCTCAAGAACAGGACAAGCATTTTCCTTACCAGAACTAGGGGACAAGTTCTTTAGGAAATTGCCTTCACCATTCAATTCCAAAATACAGGAGGCCTGGAATAAACAGGTACAAAACAGGTCTATAGTTGGAATTGCTCCCAGAATACACTTTGCCTATACTTATCTTCAAGATTTGTGTAGACAAAATGAGTTGAATCACCTTGCGAAAGATTTTTCTTTTTGTAAGGAAGTAGAAATCCCAGGAATCTATGATAGGACCAGAAAACCCTATAGGAACCATAAGAGAAGTAAGACCTATAAGGGACATCCTTATAGTAACCATGTTCGAAAGGTACGAACAAGGAAACCTGGAACAGTTCAATGCAGGTGTTTTATCTGTGGAGAACCTGGACATTTTGCTAATCAGTGTAAAAGTAAAAATGTCGATAGGAAGAGACTCTCAGTCTATACCTCCATAGTTAGAGACCCTGAGTATGATATAGTCAGTGTTCATAATGATGAACCTGAAGATGATTCAGATATTTGTTGGTGTTCGAAGATAATCTAAAGTCATTCGCCTCTGATACACTTCTATCACCCTTGTACAGATTGCCTTGTGCTGTTGATTTTGGAAATCAAAATCTTCTGTGAAGATTAATACTTCTATTAATCCCTGGACTTGAAACTGTGCCATCTAAAGCCTAACATATGAAGCTGTTCCAAGATATACGTCACACCACAAAACCAAAGTCTGTAGTAACGTGATCCGGAGATTAAAACTGTCAAGAGTCCTTTCAGTAACTCGTGTTAGAGGTCTACTTATTCGGGCTCTCTGATCCTTAAGTAGGTCTATTTCTGTATTCAAAATATTACGAAACCTTACAATTTCTAATCTATCAAAAGATAAAGCAAGCAAATAATTCACAATAGTACGCTGTAAATTAAAATCAGACATAAAAATAAAACATGCACAATATTAATTTATCATAAATTTAATATAAGATTCAAGCCCCCTAATCACTGATTCGAGACTTGAAAGTCTGTGATTGAGGATTCTTACATCCTCTAATAACTGTTGAACCAGCTGAACAGTCTCCTGTTCAATCTTCTTAGGCTCCTGGTCTATCCTGTGTAGAAGTACCTCGATGTCCGCCTTAGTAGGTAGACGTCGGAGTATTTCCACGTTCTGTTGATTTTTCAAAAAGTCTAATTTTTCCGAAAAATCTTTTAAAATAAATTTTTGTTTTTGATAAATATTTAGAAAACTATTATTTAAAACTGTGGTCGAAGACCTTTCAGCTGTTTGGTTATGGAGTATTTGATAGATCAGATCCGTTATACTGTTTAGATGAGTATTATCGGAATGAAATATGTGCTTGTGCTGGTTTTTACTAAAACAAAATATTTCAATACCATCAATTGTTCCTCTTACTTGGCCCTTTTCAAAAGCAAGATCTAAGTACTCTAATCTTTTTTCATCACTCAAATTCATTTTGAAAGATCCTAGTTGCTAGACTTTTCAGAATTATTTTCAAGAGATCCTTCGCTCACCTTCTCCCAGCCGAGCCATCCCAGTGGACTTATAGGGGTTACGTCTTTTGCTAAAATCTCCTGACCTTCTTCCTTACTTTGTCCTAGGTTTTCAAAAGCTTTGAAAATGAAAACAATTTTTATAAACCCAGAAAATTGCTTTGTTCATCCTAATACCTTCTGATCAAAACATCTAATTGCCTAACTTTTCAGAAAATAGATTTCAAAGGAACTCAACTCACCTTCTCTCAATCGAGCCCTACTCTGGGGACATACAGGGATTACGTCTTTTGTTAAGTCCTTATCATTTTCTTTTCTTACTTCGTTTTAGAGTTTAAAAAGAAGGTTAAGATAAATCTTAAAGAAGAACTTTCCTTTCAAAGAAAATGACCTTTCAGAAGTAATCAATATATTGAAATAACTTTATAATAGCAAAACCATACACAAGAATAACTTCACTCCATACCCTCTAAACAGTATATAGTACCTTACTCCATAACTAAGAGCTTAACGCTCTGATACCAATTGCCTACGTGCCGCTAGAATTTACAAACGTTAACTTAAACGTTACCTTGTCTTTAGCCGACAGTAGCAACCAGAGTACACACTGATGCGAAACGTGAAAGCACTCAAGATCGTATACAAGGATTTACAATTGAGTTCGAAGTTTTTTCTCTTCGGTAACTCTTATCGACTCATTACAGAATGACTCGTATTTATAGAGACTTGGCTTAAGAAATTATTCGCTTTAGATAATAAATTTTGAAGTCCGGGTGCTCATTGGGCCCCATCGTCAATTTCAAAATTCTTATCCTTTTCGATTGATAATTTCCGGCCGACACTAACGAACAAAAAACTTTGGACCACAGCACATGGGCGGCTGCCTTTGGAGCTAAAAGCTGGTCCGTGACTTAAAAAGAAATAAAAATGGCCGACAAAAACAAAGATTCGGCAAATTAAAAATTACAAAGCTGGCCGAAAGGAAGGACAGCTGTAAAAAGAAAAGAAACTATAGTTCAAAAAGCAAGCTAACCATGGTTTGTAAAAAGGCTGTGGTTCGAGGAAATCCTTCTCGAAACCGAATACTCTGTGATCTTCTTGATCCTTCTTCTGTTTGCTTTTCATTCACTCGGATCCTTCTATATCCATATCCAAACGGAGCCTGAATTCGTCAAGTGATGGGCTTAGTGGGTATGGTAGCCATAACTGCATAATTTCTATTCGTGCTGCTAAAACCCATTGCTCTTGATCTGGATCAGATAAACAAAAACTTCTGAAACTGTGTTTATCTGTAATAATATTAGGCTTAATGGGTTGGACGAAACCAAATTCATTATCCCAATTAAACATAGCAGCTCGTCGAAATATGAACAGATTATGATGCGCTGGGGTATAACAGTTATTATAGCTGTCTGGAAAATCTGAGTGAACCTGGAGCAAGATTGGTACATGACCCTTATAATGATTAATCATTAGAGTCATATGGGTACCAAAGAAATCTGGGACCTGACTATCAGAATCAAAGTATATAGAGCATAATTGTCTTATGAAAATTTTGTTTTAACTTAGTATTCTCCAATCACATAAAATAACTAAGGCACTTCTCCACTCCACTTGAATCCTTAGGATAACATCCTCTTCAATCCCCTTATATGCACAAATAATTGATCGAAGATGCATATGTATTTTTCATTATCAAAATTAACTCTCATGAATTTATGTAGCTTTGCGTTTTGTTTTCTAAGAAAAAAAAGAAATTTTCACCTTGTTATGCAATGGTTTTCTTTTTAGGGAACTAAAATTGTTGAAGGCCTCTTTCTAGAGTTTCCTGAACTAAGAGATATTCAAGTTAATGAAAAGGCATTTAAGAAGATGGCGAGACTCAGGTTGCTTAATCTCAATTATGTTCAACTAACTGTAGGTTATGAACATATAATTTCCAGAAGGCTAGTATTGCTATGCTGGAAAGGCTTCCCTTTGGATTGTATGCCATCAAACTTACATATGGAGAATTTGGTTTATCTTGACTTGAGTTATAGTAGCCTTAAATATGTCTAGACTGGAACCAAGGTATAACACTAGTTCTCTCTCTTTTCAACCATGAATTGCTATATATTTCATGTGAAAATTAAATTTTCTCATTTTGTTTATGACAGATTCTAGATAAACTTAAATTCCTTCATCTCAACCATTACTCTTCCCTAATTGAAACCCCTAACTTCTCTGGGCTCAGCAATCTCGTAGAATTGTCACTTAATGATTGCACAAGTTTGGTCGAGGTTGGCCAATCTATTTCATATCTCAACAAAATTGTTGTCCTAGATATGAAAAATTGTAATAAACTTGAGAAGCTTCCCTTTGGCATTTGGATGATGAAATCCCTCAAAGGTCTTGATCTCTTTGGTTGCTCTAATTTAAGAAATTTTGCTCATGACTCAAATTATAGCAGCCCAAAACCTGTTTTGGAGGGAACGGAGGTACAACATTATTTTGCTCTCTTTCAAGCATGCGTCAATCGCATTGTAATCAAGTGAAAGTTAAATATTCTCCCTGTTTTTGATAGATTCTAAACAAATTAAAATTCCTTCATATCAATCATTCCTTATCACTAGTCAAAACCTTTAAATATTCTCTTTATTTTTGACAGGTTCTAAATAAATTGAAAATCCTTAATCTCAGTCATTGCTCTTCCTTAGTCAAAACCCCAAAGTTCTTTCCACTTGGCAATCTTGAGAAATTGTCACTTTATGGATGCACAAATCTGGTAGAGGTTGACGAATCTATTTCATGTCTCAACAAACTCAATTTTCTAGATATGAGAAATTGTAAGAAGCTCAGGACGCTTCCGTTTGGCATTTGGATGTTGAAATCCCTGGAATCTCTTAGTCTATCTGGCTGCTCCAATCTAATAAATTTTGCTGGGTTTAAAGGATCACCATCCATACTATGGCATTCATATGTAAAGAATTTTATTGCTCCTGACCCAAGTTATAGCAGCCCGAAACATGTTTTGGAGGGAATGGAGGTACAACATTTTTTTGCTCTCTTTCAAGCATGCGTCAATCATATTGTAATCAAGTGAAAGTTAAATATTCTCCTTGTTTTTTATAGATTCTAAATAAATTAAAATTCCTTCATATTATTCGTTGTTTATCACTAGTCAAAACCCTTAAATATTCTATTTATTTTTGACAGGTTCTAAATAAATTGAAAATCCTTCAACTCAGTCATTGCTCTTCCCTAGTCAAAACCCCTGAGTTCTTTCCACTTGGAAATCTTGAGAATTTGTCACTTTATGGATGCACAAGCCTGGTAGAGGTTGACGAATCTATTTCATGTCTCAAGAAACTCAAATTTCTAGATATGGGAAATTGTAAGAAGCTCAGGACGCTTCCTTTTGGCGTTTGGATGTTGAAATCCCTGAAATCTCTTAATCTATCTGGCTGCTCCAATCTAATAAATTTTGCTGGGTTTAAAGGATCACCATCTATACCATGGCATTCATATATGAAGAATTTGATTGCTCATGACCCAAGTTATAGCAGCCCGAAACATGTTTTGGAGGGAATGGAGGTACAACATTATTTTGCTTTCTTTCAAGCATGCGTCAATCACATTGTAATCAAGTAAAAGTTAAATATTCTCCTTGTTTTTGATAGATTCTAAATAAATTAAATTCCTTCATATCAATCGTTGCTTATCACTAGTCAAAACCCTTAAATATTCTCTTTATTTTTGACAGGTTCTAAATAAATTGAAAATCCTTGATCTCAGTCATTGCTCTTCCCTAGTCAAAACTCCCGAGTTCTTTCCACTTGGCAATCTTGAGAAATTGTCACTTTATGAATGCACAAGTCTGGTAGAGGTTGATGAATCTATTTCATGTCTCAACAAACTCGATTTTTTAGATATGAGGAATTGTAAAAAGCTTAAGACGCTTCCCTTTGGCATTTGGATGTTGAAATCCCTGGAATCTCTTAATCTATCTGGCTGTTCTAATCTAAATTTAGCTGGATTTAAAGGATCGCCATCTACATTGTTATACTCATTCTTTTCATCTTGGATATCACCAGCAAGTAGGGTAGGTTCTGTTGATTTGCAAGTGGCCAAGAGTTGCTTAAAGTTTCTGCGCATGGCTGGCTGTAATATGTCATATATCCCCAATGAAATTGGATATTTGACATCACTAGAGGAGTTGGATATTTCACGAAACAATTTCAATACCCTACCAGCCAGTATGGGTGACTTGCTTCAGTTGAAGTGTCTCCATGTACATGAATGTAGAAGGCTCCGATCGGTTCCAAAGCTTCCACCACGTTTAATGACTATGTTTGCATACAGGTGCATATCATTAGAAAGCATATCAATGGAATCGCACTGGCGAAGTGAAATTGAGACAACAATGATATGTTATGAAAGCCCTAAATTAGCTGAGAACAATTTTGCTGATAGATGCAGCCAAGGATTACTGCAGTGCAAGGTACTCTCTCCCTCTTAACGTTTGTATGTATAAATAACAATAAAAAAGGATTATGGTTGTTTGAAAAATCAAAATTGTCGATGTTGTCCTACTCATCATCCTGATGTCATTGCAAGATCTGTTTGGATGAATATTTTAACTTCAAACCTTAGTAAGAAAAAATAATAAAAAAATTGTACTAACACATGATCTGTTGGAACAGGAAATATCTGCATTTAGGGGTTCATTTGATATTTATCTTACAGGGGGTGAGGTTCCCAATTGGTTCGAGTACCGTAGCACAGGGTCATGTTTATCTTTCGTGGCATCTACCAAAATTCTGGGGTGGATAGCTTGCGTAACTTACACACTTCCCGAAGAAGGATTTTACATTCCCAGCGTATTTTATCCGGAATAATTCCAGTGGCTGTGTTACAATTCACAGTCTGACTTATCAATTCGGTGTTTCAAAGAGGTTTGATACTCTGATGTGGTTTTCCTATTTACCACTCTCTGCCGTTCAAATGCAGATAACATGCGATGATGAAGTGGAGATCTCACTGATACCACCTAAGCCTTTCCAGGTGATTGAATGGGGGATTTCACTCATTCACAAGGATGAAGAAGAAGAAGCTGAGGAAGAAGTAAGTGAGGAACAAAAGAAGCCAAAGTCGGTAATTCGATACTCGGGGGGAGGTCCAATTTGTTTGGATCATGAATTACCCCGAGAAATGGAGGAGGACGTGGATGAGATGGATAAGGAGAATGATAAGGAGGATGAGGAGGATGAAGTTGGAGGTGACTAGGGAGAAGAAGGTGAGGGAGAAGAGGAGGAGAAAAGATATCGAGGAGGAGGAGGAGGAGGAGAACCAGGGGAAGTGGAAGCTGCCCTAAGCCAAACCAAACAAGAATAATAATAAATAAATAAAATACTGTAAAGCATATAAACTAGGAGTACATGAAACACATACATTAAAATGTATGTATTTTGTTGATGGATTGTTTAATATACTGTAAAGCATATAAATTGGGAGAACATGAAACACATATATTAAAATGTGTGTGTTATGTTGATGGATTGTTTAATTAGTTCTATATAAATCTACTGCTAATTCTCAATTTTGTACATGGAAAATGCATAATATTACTTTCGATTTTATTAGCTTAACTAACAACATGTTATAGCATATAAAGCTTAAGGGGAGGTTATTCAGCAAACTCGTGTTAGCTAAAGGACATTAGACAATGGCGTATTATAATTTTTTTGGTTTTTTGTGATAAACATCATAGTTGATTCCTTGGCTTCAACCTCGAAATCACTAATTGTAGAAGCTAACAAGTAACAAAACCCATTGGAGCGATTCTGGCTCCAGTTATATACGCCTGCTGTGTTGCAAAGGCCACATTCACCACTCTTTTTAATTATTTTCTCCCTTCTATTTTTTTTTTTTTTTTTTTTCACAATTCTTGAGCAACAAAGGTCAAATTTTTCTCTGTTCGCCAAGTAAATCCCCTCCTCCTGCAACATCAAAACATAATTTCCACCTTAATATTGAATACCGCAGCTTACAACCACGTCCACTGCTTACTCTCTGAAGACTGGAAGAATAAGTGAAGACAAACGATTCATCCCAATAAGATGCATACACATTAAGTCCACACTGGGATAACTAGCTTCAAGGTTTATCCACTGAAACCAAAAAACCTCAACTTCTCCCCCACAATCTTTCTTGGAAGAGTTTGGTTAGCTAAAAGCTATGGATATATTCTAATTCAACTTCTTCCCTAATAGTCGAAATCTTTAATGAAAGAGTAAGAATAAACAAGCGCCAACCCTGTGCAAAGCAAAGCACATGCATAATGGTGAATCTATAGCACATATGGCAAGCCAGGGTATCAACCACCTAGCAAATTTGGTCATGTATCACTTTTACATCACTTCAACATCAACTTTTGATTTTTTTTTTCTTTTTTTGAAAGTCCAAACAGTACTAATATTTTTCCCTTCCCTTTCTTCTTCACTGGTATTATATTAAATAGATTTGGTCATATAACAATTTTCACGCACATAAAATTTGACCTTGTCCTCAAGGTTAATATAGTCTGAAAATGGGAAAGTAGATTTTTTCAAATAACATTTTCTCCTGAAGGGATGTTCTGGTGAACCAGAGCTTTAATGATCATCACCACCTTAGGAAAGGTTTGGTACGAAGTGAAAATTTTGGGAGTAAAAAGACTGTTGGGGCAATTATTACATAAGTAATAGTTAATAGAGTAACAACCTTATAATGCTTATATTTGGATTGAGAAAGTAATTATTATCCGATAATAATTATATTATATATGTTTGGAATATTAAAAATTTTTGTAGGTGTAAAAGTTAATTATGTTTGGAGTAAAGATAAATTGATCAGGGAGTAAAACTTAATATTTAATTTTAGTAAAATATTATAATAAAATAAATCGTCATAATAATTTTATTTTAATAAAATATATATTACTAAAAATATAATCTTAAATAAAAATATTAATTATAAAAAATAATTTTATCATATATTAATATTTCAATAGCAATTTTTTTAGTAACAAATTATTAAAAATTTATATTTTGATACAAAATTTTCAATTGGAATTAAAAGTGAATGATGGCGAATTGCTAATTCTTAAAAACCAAACAACAACTAACCCATATGCCCAATTTAATCAACCTAATTTATCCTGAATGCTGTTACTAAATTGATTTGCGAAGATAACTTCCCGAAATTTGGTATTAGGGAAAAATTTTGAAATAAATAAATTTTCTAACCTTAAATTGAAAATTTTATTCTCAATTCGAATTAAGAGGGACGACTGTGAATTGCTGATTTTTAAAAACCAAACAATCCTTCCTCAACTTAGCCGATTTAATTAACCTTTTTTTTTAATATTGTTACTAGCGTACGTTGGTCAAATTTTTTTATCTTACTCCATTAATTTGATCATATGTTTTATCACGCTAGTCATTGATTATTGAATTTGCAGAACCTGCTCATACTTAGTACCTGTCATCTTAACTTCCATCATTATTGAATCTTTTAATTTTGTCATCTCCAGATCATTGCACCAGGAAAGTTTTTTTTGATACCACTCGATAAGAACTTGGTTATTGGAAAAAAAAAATAAGAAAGAAAATGAAACAAAAGAATTTTACTCGAGAGAAAATCTGATTGTCTCAATTGAGAAACAAATATAAACCTTGAAGCACCGAAATTCATCTGTAGCATACTCCTACTTTCCTTCGTGTTTGAATTTTTTTTCATCAGGGTTCAGGACTCCCATTGGAATCACGAAAGTAATGAACTAGGCTAAATTGCGGGAAGTTGAAACTATTCTTCACATTGCAAACAATATAGCAGTAAAATAACTAGTGGTCTACCAAATTCTAGTTTCAAAAGATCATTCATGGAGACTATGCCCATGACCACCATAAACGTATGTACAACGGAATGGATAGGAGTTATCCCCTACCAGCACGAGAGCTCTCTCAAACAAGGGGTGTACGGGAAACAAACCCCCCTGTAACAGCAAGAATAGGTCAGCTTACCCATTCCCATTCTCGCCGAGCTTGACTCGAGAGTTTTAAGACATCACTATAGATGTTCCAGCCATTTCCCAAGACTCATCCCAAGTTTTTTAAGCTCAAGACTAATCTTAAAAATGGGATCTTTATTAGAAAATTTTTGCTAAAAACAACAATATAATAAACAGTCACAGTATGAGAAAGGAAAAATTGAAAAAATTATAGAAAGTTATTGGGTCCAATGAATTAATTGTTTCTGAATCCTTAGAAGGTATTGAATAGTTATATTTGAGTTGAAAAAAGCTCTTACTCCATCTTAATTATAGAAACTAGTAAAAGATACTTTTTTGAGACAGTTTTTTAGGGCCTCTAGAATTAGGCCTCTTGAGCCTTACCCCAGAGCCGGCCCTGGAGGGAGTGCCATGTATACTAAGGAATTAGTGTTTACATTGCCTAAGGATTCGGTCTTCATTACTGAGCCACTTCTCATCTCTCGTGATCTAATGGGATTCGCTAGGGGTTCCTAGCCGTATGCCCAGATCAGTTTTTTCCTCCTGCAGCTGGACAGTCAATGGGTGCATATTAAACTCTACTTATCAACTGTGGTATCTTGAGTATAAGTTTAGTCTTGCTTGCGTTAATGGCACTTTGTCCCCGAAGGTTCTTAGTACTGTCTATCCATTAAATCTTCAAAACCAGTTTAGACTTCATTGTCAAGTCAGTTTGCATTGCTTCTCAATCTTGTTCCAGGATTAATCTTTTTCTGCACTAGTTGATGGGAATTAACTAGGATAATCGTTTTTGTGCTATGTACTTGGGTTAGGCCAACAATCTTGTGGCCAGATCAGTTCGACTGGACAGAAAGTTGACAAGGATGACCTGGTTTCGCCCTTTCTTGGTGGCTTAAATTCATATTTTCTTCCCTTTCAGAATTCCATCAACATTGCCACATGTGACAAGGAAATGTCCCTTGTTGATTTCAAGCTGAATTGATCTCCTCTTGAGTTACTTCTTGACCCAGACCAAAAGACCATTCGACATAGTCCTTCATTTACTTTCTTTGGTAGCTAGCCTTCCCAATAGTTCAATCGAAACAATCTCCGAAACAACTCAATACTCTTTCACTGAACCGAGAATCATATCAAATTTTTTGTAAGTCAAATCACAATGCTTTGGATTGTTTCCACTGTTTGATTTTGCTTGATTCAAGGTGGAAGCGGACGAATCAAAAAATTAAGCAGATCGACCATGGATTTCTATTTAATCTAAAAATATTCAAAAAATATTTCTTGTAAAGAACAATTCTCTAATAATAATTTTATTAATAAAAGACCACCCTTGTACCATAAAGATTTACAACGTATTAAATAGAAAAAAAAAAAAAACTCAAACTAAAACTAAGAAATAGAATAACGTGAAATTTAGAAAATAGGACAACTACCAAAACTAGAGAATGCTTAACTTACAACCAAGTTATAATATTCTAAAAAATAATTTGAAATATAGTAAATATTTTAAAACTAATTTTAAATAAATGGAACATATTTGTCAAATAATATTTTTTAACAAATACTTAAATCAAGATAAAAAATCTTTTATAATAGAATATGATTACGATCTTCAATCAGCACATTGCTTCTCAGGGTTGGCTCAGCATCCTTCTTAAACTTTGGCTGCAATGGTAGCTCAAATTAATGCTGCCTTTTCTTGCAAAAAAAATGAGCATTAATTCTGGCGGTGTCACCTGGTTTGAAGATTCCGGTGTTAATCAACACATTACGATGAATTTTCGATAGCTCTATCTTGGGAAAGAGTAACAACCACCTTTTGTTGCTTCTAAACATGTATCACATTCACCACTGAAACTTATTTATTCACAGTAATATTTGGTTTTGTTCAACTCTGTTTGTTGGCAGACTTATTTTGTGTAATTTTCTTAGATGATTTTTCTTGGATTTGTCCATTGCAATCAAAGGCGATGTGTACTATTCGTTTGTTAAATTCAAGCTTGTTGTTGAAAACCAATTTTCTGCTGAGAGTAGGAAGTTTCAATTAGATAATAGAGGGGAGAATATATTCAGCAATTTTTTTTTTTTCAAAAAGTATTTTTCAAACAGTATTATTCAACATCGCCTGATTTGTTATACTGCTTAACAAAATAGTGTAACAAAACAAAAACATTAGTATATAGTGGATATTGACCTAACTCTCTTTGCTCAATCAGGATAATAATAATAATAATAATAATAATATTATTATTATTATTATTTTATTTTATTTTATGTAAAATGGTGTCAAAAATTTATATTTTATTTATTTTTAAATAAAAAATATTATAAAAATTTCAGCAAAATTTTCCATTACTGAAAAAGAAAACCAATTCTCTTTTTATAAATTATTTCTCTTGTTATAATGTAGCTAACAAGAAAAGCAAGAAAATACGACGCGACTTTTGTTAAGACTATGTTGGAACAGGAATTCATAGAAGAAAAGGAAAAGTACAAGAAAATGGTAAGAGTACGAAATAAAGAAAAAAAAGTCAAATGTATTTTATTTTCTTATTAAGTTAGAAAAATAAGGTAAAATGAATAAATATTTATTAACAAAATTTAATTTTTATTTGGTTTAGCATATAAAAAATAGTAAAAAATTATAAATTTTTTCTTTTTTTTTTATTTTTTCTTTTCCACGAATCCGTGCTCCAAAAGTAGCATCAGAAAATATCTAAAAATAGAAATTTGAGTTAGATATTTATTTAATCTCAAAAAAATCATAATAACGTAGCAATAGATACAATGGGAACTCATGCACCGAGAAAAAAAAAAAACTTCGAAAAAAGTGGAGCGTGGAATCTAGACTAACAGACTGACATGAAATGTTAAAATAATATTGTTTTAGTGAATGGTGGGGGGCTAGTGGCCCAAATTCTAACCGACACTAAGGCATGGTTTGGCATCCGTGACTCCTAGCTTCAACAGTAATTAGTTGTGATTAGTTAAATTTATCATCTTATATTTTAATTTTTTTTAAACTTTTAATGATAAAAATATCAAATTAATAAAAATTAAAAATCTACCTCTAAAAAAGTCATTTTTTTCTCTTCTCAAACACAAAAAGTAATTGACTTATTTTTAGTTAAAAATAAACAAATTCTTTTCTTCACAAACCAAGCATAAATCAATTAAAAGAAAACGTGCATACCCCGGCATCTAGCCAATGTGAAACAATGAAAGTTCTAAACAAAAAAAAAAAAAATTGGAGTAGTTGATGACTATTGACCATCCGTCGAGAAAGGAAGGACGGATGGTGTTTCCTCCCAACTTCCCATCAATTGATATTACTAAATACTTATTTACCAGTCATATGTTAGTTTACCTTTATTTTCTCTGACATAAAAAAATTGTGCGAAACTGGAGAAGAAAATCCCATTAATTCACTCTTTTCAAAAGCTACTAACAGAAAATGGAGGAAAATAACTATCCCGGGCCAGTTATTGAAATTTGAAGCAAACGGGCGGCTCCACAAACTTCTGTTCATCTTCCAAATTTGAGCATTGCAGTTCTTTGTGCAATTGAAGCCTCTTCGTCTCAGATACAACCAAGAAAAAAAAAACGAATTAATAAACTCGTTTTCTAATTTAATTACTTGCAGTTACCAATATTTCAAAACTAATGCCAAAATTAATATTAAAGCCATTGTCTTGAGGTGTTCCTTTCCGTGGAGCAGAACAGAGTCGGTCACAAACATCAATTTTATAATCAAGTAAGCATTTTGAATTCTTACTCAATAATATTTGGAGTAGTTGATTGCCAATTTCCAAGAAAGCAACTTCGAGACCGGCGTCTTCCAAACACTGGTTCTATAATTATTTACATAGTGCGTGCAAGCCACTCAACAGGGAAAGAAGAGACATTGCTACCCTATATATATATTTCCCTCATATTCTAACGAAGGCACAAGTCCTCAAACCTTCATTAACCTTCCCAGATTTGTGCAGGCTGCTTAATTCTTGGGCAATGAAATCTTCCTCTTCCTCTTCCTTTTCCTCTTCTTCTTCTTTCAGATCACCACCACAACACAAATATGACGTCTTCCTGAGTTTCCATGGAAAAGATACCCGCAAGAGCTTCACTGATCATCTGTATGCAGCGTTAACGCTACGTGGGATTGTCACATTCAAAGATGACATAAATCTCAACAGAGGAGAGAATATTAATTATGGACTACCGAAAGCAATTGAGGAGTCTAGAATTTCCGTCGTTGTTTTCTCAAAAAATTACGCGGAGTCAGAGTGGTGCCTCGAAGAGCTTGTGAAGATGATGGAGTGCAGTAAGAGATGTCACCAACAACACATAGTTCTACCCATCTTTTATGATGTTAAACCGTCGGAGGTGCAGGCACAGAAGGGCAGCGTTGCGGATTCGCTTGCTAAGCACCAAAACTGCGATGGTAAAGTGGAGAAGTGGAAAGAAGCTCTTCATGATTTCGCCAACTTGTCTGGCTTCGTCATGGAGGATTTGTCTAGCAGGTAATTTCTCTACCCTCCTAAATTCTGATTTGCATGTCAAGAACCAAGCATCTCGTGTCGAGGTGAGAGGTTAAAAATTTTTATTACACAGTATAGATTGTTGGAGTTCAATGATTTGATATCACAAATTTAATAGATAAAGATATAAACAAGAAACAGAATAGATAAAAGATACATAAAAGAAGTGGCTGGCCTATTAGATTGAGAAGTGTTTGTCCTAAAGTTAATGATCCTCTCAATGTGAAGATGTTATTGGATTGAAGTGGCTTCAAGATTCAACCCAAATTGCTCATAATTAATCTCCTCATATGTCATGTCTACTAGAAAAATTTAAACCGTTGTTACTCAGAAAATAAATAAAGTATAAAAAAAGGAAAACAGATAGATATGGGAGATATAGAAAAAGTTTTGATAAATTTGAAACACGAGAGAGAAGTCTTAAATTTATAGGACTTGATGATTCATAGTCCTGAATTTATAAGACTTGATGATTCATAATCTCATAATGATCCAATGTCAATTAAAACAGTTTAAATTCCTAAGGACTCTTTTTCTAGGTAATAGACATTCTAAAAAAATGAAAAAGATAAAACCTTAAATACATTGAGATCAATAAATTAGAAAATAAAGTTCTAAAACTTTAAATGTATTATATTTTTAACAATCCTCACAATGTTTTAGAATTTTAAAAAAAGATATAAGAAAATAATATAAGCAACATTAATACTGTGTAATAGATGTAGGTATCTTTTGAACTTGAAACTTGCTCTTAGTGTTAACAATCTCTCTCTGAAGGATCATAGTAAGCTAGGTCTTGAACTAGACCCTTTGAACCAAAGTTTGATACGTTACACACACTATACCGACTTTTAGACATAGGGCTACTAAAGGCCATGCACTAATTTTTATTCTCATGAGAGACTCTAGAGAAGAGCCCAAGTCTCTTAGTCACAACCTCACTACAACTCCAATTTAGGTGAATTCTCCAAGAGTATATGTGACCTATACCTTGTGGGAGGTTGCCCACTTTAAACTCATTCAGGGTCAAGTCCTTCCTCAATATCACATTTTCACGGTACAGATGCCTTATGGATGAGCAAGAGAACAATTAAAAAAAAAATCTATGTATATAATTAGTGCATTTGGAAATAAGTCACATAATATGGATTATTATTACCAATTGAACTTTCTTCATGGAGCTTCCAATCACAAAGGTTGTGATCAACTACTCACAGTTTTGACAAAGTTTCATAAGTTTCTTTCATCAATTTAACAATTTGGTCTTCTTTGAAACTGTTGTTGTTCAAAACTTTATTGGTTATTGGTATTTGATCATATTATCAAGTTGATTGTTAATTAAATTTAAATTCATATATGTATTGTTATTAATTATTTTTTAATATATTGCTTAAAGCTATAGAATTACTTGAAGTGAAACTCTTGTATTCTAGTTTTAAACAGAATATTAAAACTCTCCATCTAGCCTAAAACATTTTAAGAAAATGAATAGGATAAAAGCTGCTAATAGTGTTGAACTTGAAAATTTTGATAGCCAACACTTTTGTAGGTGGCAAAGGTAAATCAAATATTGACTAACTATGTTAGGCCTGATCTCTGCCATAGATGAACTATATGAAAACCAAGAAGTATCAAATTGGATCTCTAACAAACAAATCAAATTCCATTGTCATAACCATATTTTAAGTGCCTTGTCTAGCTGTCATTCCCCGTGTTTCATAACCTGAGGGGTGAGTTAATTAACCCCATGCCACCCCACAATCCATCACAAATCCTAAATAGATATAACCATTATAGAGTAGACAAATAAAATAAAAAAATAATAATAATTAATACAAAAGAAGACTTGGTCGGGATTGAGGAATTAAGCTCCATTATAATACTCGAATTATAATATTTGAACCAAAGGGCCAGTGCAACCATATTGGAAAAACAGGAAAACAAACAAAACTATCTCTCTCTGTGGGAGAATCCAAGTGTTTTAACAGTCCAAAATAACTCCCCAAAATATAGTAGGACCCATCTATGCCTCAACCTTTGCACCTGCAACATAGTCATAGAGATGTGAACACTAAGTCTATGGGTGCCCAAGCTGCTCACATAGGCAAATATAGTATGTAGCATCAACCTATCTTGATACTACCATGCAAGGAATATCAGCAACAACTTGATAATCATAATAACATCATCATATCACAATATTTGATACCACAAATCATATATCACGTAAAATGTCCTTAACAGTCCAAGTATCTTCTTATTATCTTCTATTTATCCATTCATTTTCATCACAACACACCAAGGGGGTGGATATTCTATAACTGACTCATGATTAGCAAGCGCAAGCTAAATCAGCGTCGACTTTTATGGGTCAATCACCTAAGGGAACCAAGGAACCGAATCCACGTCACCTCGTTTATGAGCCTGACTCGAAGGTCGCGATGCACCTCTGCGTCTTTGTTTACGAATCAATATTCACAAGCCACAATATGCTAATACCAGCATTATGTTACAAGTTTCTAACCTACTAGCATGAAGATCAAACCTTGTGCAGGTTTAAGTACTTTCAACTCGTGGGTATCTTGTACCCAAACCATATATATATATATATATATCAATATCCATTATTCTCCAATTCAACTTACACATCATATTACTTTTATCATCTTTCTCATATAACTTTACCTATTTCAATAGCTTTAATTCAACAATATCATATCAGATTTTCATATCAACTTAAAACATTAATCCATAAAAAGCATCAATTCATCATAATACCAATCAAATATCTAAACTCCTTAGGGTGCCAAATAATTCTCCTCAAATCTCATCTAAAACTAACTCTTTTAAATCACTACTTTTCAGTGTATAATTCCCTCCAAAAACCCATCCAAAATAATCTCTTTAAATCACCATTTATCAATTTTTAGGTTCTCCTCCTTGATTATTATTTTTTTCTCGAAAAATATTTTATTTTTTATAATATACTATCTTCAAAAATATAATGAAAAATTTAAAAATATACTTTAATTATTTTTTTATAATCCCAATTTTCGAAACTCAATACAAAAAAATGCCTTAGATTCTTTTATTTCCAAAAGTAGGATTCAAAGATTAAATACTTTTCAAATGTAAAATTTTCTAGATATAGAATAATAATATTTATTCATTATTTTTATAATTATTATTGTTTATTTTTCAAAATATCTTTGAATTTTTTTTTCACCCATATTTATTTTCAAAAAAAATGAAAAATAGAATTTTTTTCAAAGGTGCAACCTTGAATGTAGAGATGGCCATCTCGACCGACCTGTTCGTACCCTACCCGATCCCCGCCCCAAACAGGTAGGGGATTCGGAGATTTTTGGGGATCGAGTAGGGTATGGGGGCATTTTTTAAAAAAATTTGGGGATCGAATAGGGTACAGATACGAGTCTATCCCCGCCCGGTACCCTACCATACCCATTCCCCAACCCTCCCCTTATTCTCGTGTGTATATATGTTTAATTTTTTAGTATATTTGTTACTGTAAATTTCTCAGTAAGATAGGGAATTAAGTTTTGGAGTTTCTTTATCTATCAGCTTCCTATTAAATTACTTTGTTTTCCAATTTACAAAGAAACTGTTAATTGAGATAGACCAACTGCGATATTTCTTTATTTACTTTTCCTATCTTGAACCATAGAACCTATTAATATGGTAGAAAAATAGAAACCTATTAATATGGTAGGAAAATAGAAACCTAATAAGTGCTTTCTAAATATATATATATATATATATGATATTTTTTGATTTTTTAAATATGTATTAGGATTCTGCTCTATTTTTTTATAAGTCATATTTTAGAATATTTGTATTTTTTTATTTTTTTTAATTTAGGTACCCGTTTCTCCATCAGGATCCCCATTTCCCGTTTGGGTCGGAGATGGGTGGTAAAAATAAATTTCCAGTGGGGATCGGGTAACGTATGGGGATTGATTTTAGTTTGGGGATCGGGTATGGCGATACGCATACCCGCCCCATGCCCATCCCTAATTAATGTTAAATAGTATTTATTTTTATTTTTCCTTGGCACCATTCTCAAAATGGACCAAAAGTATTACTGAATATTTTTTTTTTCCAACACGACATATTATCTCTAAATAAATACAAGATAGGACTGAGTTGCTTTCGAAGGTAAAATTTCTAAATACAGAATATATATAAATCATCCATACTAGTCACTTAATGCCCTTTTACCCATTAAGAAATCTAAACCCAGTTTGCATTATCTTTTTTACAGCATGTAAATTTTCCACATCATCTTCTACCTTATCCAACAAGTATTTTGTACCATTCATAAAGCAAACAAAATATAGCAACCAGGAAAATCACCCATCCCTACCTCCGCTTTGTCGAACAGGAACGGAAGAGAAGTAGTAGATTGTCGGAAGTTTCAGGACGCCAGAAAAATTCAAAGTGATCAATCCTCTCCTCCTAGTAACAAAACAACAGTTCGAACAAATTCAAAACCACGTAAATTGAAATCCTGTAAGAGGAATTGACCCGAGGAGGGCTAGAACCCAACCTACCAAACTTAGCTTTCTCCCTTTGGTTTACTGGTACCACACGAACATATATGTGTATAATATATGTATCTATATATATATATATATAACCCGAGGGAGAGGGAGGGACTTTGAGAGGAAGAAATCCACCAAGCTAAGCTATACTTATGACTCACAAAGCCTAGGAACTATAGGATTGCAACGTGTGAGGACTACCGAACAACCGACCGAACTGGGTTGCCTTCTGGTTCCGCCGGAATCTTCCTTCCGCTGCCCCGACTCCTGAATTTTTTTTAACCTCAAATCACAATTCAACCCATAAACTTATCAATATCTTATCATCAACCACACTCTCACATCATTACTTACAAACTCACCATTATAATACCATAAAAATTTGGGTTGTTGTAGTGACCATCTATATGATGTGTGTTATGACACAATCAAAACTGCTAAAGACCTTGGGGAAACATTAGATGCTGAATATGGGCAACATTGATATTGTGGAATAGGTGTAGGTGTCTTTCAGAGTTGCACCTCAATTAGTATTTATAATCTCTCTCTGTGTTAACAATCTCTCTTTAAAGGATCGTAATGAACCAATTCTTAAACTAGACCTTTGAACCAAAGTTTGACATCAGTACTGACTTTTCGACATAGATTAGTGCTGTTAAAGGCCATGCACTAATCTTGATTCTCTAATGAGAGATTCTAAAGAATAACCCAATTCACATTGTCACAACCTCACAACAACTCAGTAATTTAATGGTTAAATCATTGCTATGCAAAGTGAAAGCACCTCCAAACACAAAAAAGAGACTGTGCAAGCTTACAAATGGTCCTTCTATTTTTTATTTCTATTAGTCCTCTTATTTTTTATTTTCAATGCTTGTGCTTACTTTGTGAGTCGTTTTTTTTATTATGCTAAAATTATTAAGATCATCTTTTAATCATTTAACTATATCAAAAGTTTTAAATTCATATTTTTCTCATTATTTCTTATTTTATTCTATGTAGGCATGAGGCAAAAAACATTCAAATAATTGTTAGAGATATTGAAGATAAATTAAATCATGTGAGTTTAAGTATTGTGGACCATCCAGTTGGAATAGAGTCTCATCTAGATCGCGTTATTGAGATGTTGAACATGAATTGTGATGACACTCATATCAGTGCAATATGGGGACTTGGTGGAATAGGTAAGACAGAAATCGCCAAAGCTGTATATAATATGGTCTATAGAAAATTTGAAGGTAGCAGTTTTATCGCAGATGTCAAAGTAACTTCAGATCAACCAAATGGCATGATTTTAAAACAAAAACAGATTCTCTCTGATATCTTAAAGATAGAAAATCATAATATAGGAAGTGTTCATCAAGGAATTGAGTTAATAAAAAGGAGAATTTTTTGTCGAAAAGTCCTACTTGTTCTAGATGACGTGGATCATACCAAACAGTTAAAAGAACTAGCCATCGATCGAAACTTCCTTTATCGTGGAAGTAAAATCATTTTAACTACTAGAGATATTTCTTCTGTAAATTCTCTCGAAGTAGATGAGATATATGAACCTGTGGAGTTGAATAAATGTCAATCTATTGAACTCTTTAGTTGGCATGCCTTCAAGCAAGACCACCCCATGGAAGACTATACAGAGCTTTCAAATGTAGTCGTGAGTTACCTTAAAGGGATTCCATTAGCTCTTGAAGTTATAGGTTCCCTTTTGTTTAAGAAAACCAAATCTATGTGGAAAAGTGCCATAACAGAGTTGAAAACAATTCCTAATCATAAAGTTCAAGAAAAGCTCAAGATAAGTTTTGATTCACTAAGTGACGAAAGGAAGGAGTTATTCCTAGATATAGCATGCTTCTTTGTTGGAAGGAATAAAGACTTTACAATGGAAATATTGAAAGGATGTGATTTTCACCCAGAAATTGGGATCCAAGAGCTAGTTGAGAGATGTCTCTTAAAATATAATCAATTTAACAAGATTATGATGCACGATCTACTAAGAGACATGGGCAGAGAGATCATCAGGCAGCAATCTGTTAAGGAGCCAGGGGAGCGTAACAGATTGTGGCATCATAAGGATGCTCTTAAAGTGTTGACAGAGGGAACGGTAAGTGAAAGGCATACGTATGAATTGTTTATTAACACAAGATATTTAATTACTACCTAGATGGAATATGCATTTGCATCATTATAACTCAAATCAACTCAATAAAGCCTTGGTCCCAAACTAGTTAAGGTTTGTTACATCAATCCTCTTCCTACATTAATTTCTGTCATGAATTATGTTTTTCGTAAGATTATATGAAATTAAGACTTTCTTTACCATTTCAGTCTATGTAATCTTTGGTTTACTTTTTCTTATTTTTACCCTTTTACTGCAATCAACTCACTCTATATACTAGTGTATCCCTAGGTCTATATTAGATATGACCAAACCATTTTAAACGGCCTTTTCCTAACTTATCTTCTATTAGTGGTACCTCAACTTACTTTGAATATATTTATTTTTTATCCTATTTTTTCTTGTATTACCTTCACTACAAGAAATGAGAGCTACGATGATAAGTTTTTTGTGACAAGAAAAAATAATGTCATAAATATATGGTATTTAGTGACAATATTTTTTTGTTGTCACTGAAAATACATTTTAAGATTGTTTTTGTGACAAGTAATATAAATTGTCACTGAAACGTTAATATTCAGTGACAAAAATATTTTATTGTCACTAAAATATTAATATTTAGTGACAAAGTTATTTTATTGTTACTAAATTTCGACACTAAAAGTTATAAAAAAAATTGACGCCAAAAAATTTACTCTTTTGGTGGAATTAAAATTTTTTTATCGTGACAAAATTTATTTTTCATCATCGAAAATATTTAGTGACAAATTTTATTGTCACACTACAACAAATCACACCTTCGACGATCACTTTTCCCGATCAAATATAAATTTAGTCGCTAAAGGTGACTTTTCTCGACCAAATATAAATTTAGTCACTAGTAGTCACTTTTTCCCGACCAAAAAAATGTTAGTCGCCAAAAGATAACTTTTCCCGACTAATTGGTCGCTAAAGGGCAACTTTTTCCGATTAAATATAAATTTGGTCGCTGAAGGGTCACTTTTCCCGACCAACTGGTCGGCAAAAGTATAAAAAAATTATTACAAAAATGTTAAAATAATTAAATAAAAATAATAAAAATTTTATCACTTTTCCCGACCTATATCACTTTTCCCGACCAATTGGTCAGCAAAAGTGATATATTTTGTTATATATATATAAATATGTAAAATATATATACAAATGAAAGCTTGGCCTAGTGGCCAAACACACCAGCTTCCAAAGAGATGGCATGAGTTCGAGTCTCACCAACAACAACATCAACAACAAAAATCTAAAAAATATAGAGCCGACATGTGGCCTAATAATAGGCTAACATGTGGCCCAATCATAGATCGACACGTGGCACAACACAAGGTGTCATGTGGCATGATGACATGTCAGCAAATAATGCCACGTGGCACCACATTTAAATTTTTATTTTTTTAATTTTGTCACTATAAGGATAAATTTTTTAATTTTGGAAAAATAGAAAAAAATTATAGTGACAACTTTATAGGATTTTGTGACAAAATTTTATGTTACTAAATATATTAATTAGTGACAGGTTTAGTTGTCACAAAAAAGTAATTCTTTTGTTGTTTTGTGACAACATGCACTTGTCACTGAAAGTTAAGTTTTAGTAACAATGACAAATTGTCGTCACATTAGGTTTTAGCAACGGGACTATAAGCGATAACGTTCAGTCGTCACTGATATCGTCACTAAAAGGTTTTTGTGATAAGGGCCAAACTTTTAGTGACAACTTTTGTTGTCACTGTAAACACATTTTCTTGTAGTGCTTGCCCATTGTAGCATGATCATTTTCGCTACTCTCATTTTATGAGTATTACTTCTTAATGACATAATACTATATATGTATCATAAAACATAATTATAACCGTCCTATGAAATTTTTCTTTTAACTTAGTATTCTCCAGTTACATAAAATAACTAAGGCACTTTTCCATTTTAACCACTCCACTCGAATCCTATGGATAACATCCTCTTCAATCTCTCTACTTTCATAAATAATTGATCAAAGATGCATATGTATTTTTCGTTGTCCAAATTAACTCACATGAATTTAAGTAGTTTTACATTTTGTTTTCTAAGAAAAAGTAATTTTTCACTTTGTTATGCAATGGTTTTCTTTTTAGGGAACTAAAATTGTTGAAGGCCTCTTTCTAGACTTTTCTAAACCAAGAGATGTTCAAGCTAATGAAAAAGCATTTAAGAAGATGGTGAGACTCAGGTTGCTTAATCTCAATTATGTTCAACTAACGGTAGGTTATGAACATATAATTTCTAGAAGGATAGTGTTGCTATGCTGGAAAGGCTTCCCTTTGGATTGCTTGCCATCAAACTTACATATGGAGAATTTGGTTTATCTTGACTTGAGTTATAGCAACCTTAAATATGTTTGGACCGGAACCAAGGTACAACATTAGTTGTCTCTCTTTCAAGCATTAACCGCTATATATGTATTGTGATAATTAAATTTTCTCATTTTGCTATTGACAGATTCTAAATAAATTGAAATTCTTTCATCTCAATCATTGCTCTTCCCTAATTGAAACCCTTGACTTCTCTGGACTCAGCAATCTCGTAGAATTATCACTTAATGACTGTACAAGTTTGGTCGAGGTTGGCAAGTCTATTTCATATCTCAACAAAATTGTTGACCTAGATATGAAGAATTGTAAAAAACTTGAGAAGCTTCCCTTTGGCATTTGGATGATGAAATCCTTAGAATCTCTTGATCTTTCTAGCTGCTCTAGTCTAAGAAATTTTGCTGGATTTAAAGGATCACCATCTATATCATGTCATGACTCAAGTTATAGCAGCCCGAAACATGTTTTGGAGGAAACCGAGGTAAGACTTTATTTTGCTCTCTTTCAAGCATGAATCAATCACACCGTACACTATGTCAAAGTTAAATATTCTCCTTGTTTTTGATAGATTCTAAATAAATTAAAATTCCATTTTCTCATTCATTGCTTATCACTAATCAAAACCCTTAAATATTCTCCATGTAGCACTAATCAAAACCCTTAAATATTCTCCATATTTTTGACAGTTTCAAAATAAACTGAAAATCCTTCGTCTTAGTCATTGCTCTTCACTGGTCAACATCCCCAACTTCTTTGCACTTGGCAATCTTGAGAAATTATTGCTTGATGGATGCACAAATTTGGCAATGGTTGACAAATCTATTTCACGTCTCAACAAACTCATTGTCCTAGATATGAAGAATTGTAAAAAGTTCAAGACACTTCCCTCTGGCATTTTGATGTTGAAATCCTTGGAATATCTTGACCTGTCTGGCTGTTCCAATCTAGAAAATTTTGTTGGATTTAAAGGATCACCATCTACATTATTGTATTCATTCTTTTCATCTTGGATATTACCAACAAGGAACGTAGGTTCTGTTGATTTGCAAGTGGCCAAGAGTTGCTTAAAGCGATTGTCTATGGCAGGCTGCAATCTGTCACATATACCCAATGAAATTTGGTATTTGACGTCATTAGAGGAGTTGGATATTTCACAAAACAATTTCAGTACCCTACCCGACAGTAGCGGTGACTTGCGTCAGTTGTTGCTTCTCGATGTAAATGGAAGTGAAGGCTCCAATCAGTTCCAAAGCTTCCACCAAGTTTATCGGCTATGTTTGCATACAGCTGCTTATCATTAGAAAGCATATCAATGGAATCGAACTAGCATAATAAAGATGGGATAACGGTGGTATGTTATGAAAGCCCTAAATTAGCTGAGAACAATTTTGTTGATAGATGCATCAAGGACTACTGCAGCGCAAGGTACTCTCTCCCTCTTTATGTGTGTATATGTAAATAACAATAAAAAAAGGACTATGGTTGTTTGAAAAATTAAAATTGTTGATGTTATCTTACTCATCATCCAGATGTCATTGCAAGATCAGTTTGAATGAATATTTTAACGTCAAACCTTAGTAAGAAAAAAAAATAAATTAATTTATATTAACACATGATTTGTTGGAACAGGAAACATCTGCAATTGGAGGTTCCTTTGACATTTATCTTCCAGGGGCAGAGGTTCCCAATTGGTTCGAATACCGTAGCACGGGGTCATATTTATCTTTCGTGGCATCGACCAAAATCCTGGGGTGGATAGCTTGTGCAACTTTCACACTTCCCAAAGGAACTTGTAATCCTGAGGCTCTAAGGTATGTATTCCGGAAGAATTCCAGTGTCTGTCCAAGAGCTCACGGCGCAACTTATCTATTCGGTTTTCCGACGATGGTTCATAAGATGAATGTGATGTGGTTTTCCTATTTACCATTCTCAACCATTAAAATGCGGGTAAAAAGCGGAGATGAAGTGAAGATCCGGCTAAAATTACCTTATAATTGTGCGGACTATTTCCAATTGATTGAATGGGGCATTTCACTCATTCCCAAGGATGAGGATCAAGAAGAAGAGGATGATGATGATGATGAGGAATAAAAACGTGTGGAGGAGGCCTTGCTAATTCCATACTGGGGGATGTACCCGTATGATAGGATCATGAACACGAGTCGCTGGCAGGAGTACAAAGAAAAATTGGATAAATTGGATTTTTAGAGAAAGATAAAGAAATGAAGGAGGATGTGGAGGAGGAGGAGGATAAGGAGGATGAGGAGGATGAAGTGGAGGTGGACTGGGGAGAAGAAGGCGAGGAAGAAGAAGAGGAGAAAAGATATGGAGGAGGAAGAGGAGGATGAGGTGGACAGGGGAACCGAAAGCTGCCCTAAGCGAAACACCCTCCCCCCTCAAAAAAATAAATAAATAAATAAATAAAATACTATCAAGCATGGAGACTGTGAGTACATGAAACGCATGCATTAAAATATGTGTGTTTTGTTGATCAATTGTTTAATTAGTTCTATACAAATCTACTGCTAATTCTCAATCTTGTAAATTGAAAATGCATAGTATTATTTTCGATATTGTTAGTTGAACTAAGCAACATGTTACAGTATATAAAGATCAAAGAGAGGTTGCTCAGCAATCTCATGTGTTAGCTAAAGGACATTAGACAATAGTTTATTATAATTTTTTTGGTTTTCGTTTTACTAGTTAGAGGAGCATGCAGCTTGCAAGTTTAAGATTCAATAAAATAAATTTCATGTCCAACATTTCTCCAAATAAAACTACAACAAAATTTAAAAGGAAAATGTTCACATTACGGCCCGTTTGGTAATATTTTTATTTTTTATTTTTTATTTTTTTGTTTATCTTTTTAAAATTTTGTAAACTGGTAACAAAAATATATTTCTTAAATCTATTTATCTTTTTTTATTTCCAAAAAAATGAAACTTAAACAAAAAAACATAAAAAAAGGTATTCTCTATTTTTTTTTGTTACAAATGTTTTATCAATTCTAATACTTTTTCCATTTTTGTTAAATCATATTAAAACAAATTATTTTATTTAAATATTTCATTAAATTAAAATTATTTTAAAAAAAATAATATAATTAATTAAATTAATTAAAAATATATATTATTAATTTATTTCTAATAAATAATTAAATTAAACTAGTTAATTTAATTAATCAAAAATATATATTATTAAATTATTTATAATAAATAATAAAATAAAATTTATTAATTTAATTTAATAAATAATTTAACTAACATAAATATATTTTATTAAATTATTTTGAATAAATATTACAATTAAATTATTTGATTTAATTTAATTTAATAATTAACTTAAAATAGTAAATTTAGCTAATATCAAATATATTTTTTAAATTATTTTTAATAAATTTCATAATTAAGTTAAATTAATAATTAATTTAATTTATTTAAGATGAATTATATTTTATACAATTATTTTTAGTAAATAATATAATTAAATTGTAATTAATATATTTTATATTTACTGAATTAAATGATATAATACTTATATTTTATTCAATTATTTTTAATAAATAATATAATTAAATTAAATTAATATAAAATATATTTATCAAATTCAATTAATTTTTAAAAACTAATAAAATTAAATATTTTATGAAAATAGAAAATTAATAATTATAAATAAAATTATATTTTCAAACACAGTTTCAGTTTTTATTTTAAGAAAAAAAAAAAAGACAGCAGAAAATATAAGCATATAAACATAAGTAAAAAAAATGACGGTATGACCAAATGGCTCTTACATATATAATAATAAATTCATTTTCTTTATCCAAAGATCCCGAAGAACTAACAATAAAGTCATCTTTATTTGATACATTGAATCAACAAATAAAAATTATACAAAGTTAAAATAATTATTGTCCCATTCAAAAACTAAATCCATCCTTATCTGTAGGTTAGCACCCGTACTGGCTTTCAACTCAACTTATTAGTTGCAGCCTTCTCATAGACTTTTTCTTTTCAGTTAATATTGTCAAAGTACTCGTTGCAATAAAAAAAAAAAAAAAAAAAAAAAACACTTACCTCATATGAAGGCAATCAGTCATTACTAGAGAAAATCCAGAAATTAATAGAATAGGGCATTCTTTGATCTTTTAAGCATGTTTGATTTGAAGATCAGCAACTATTGTGGTGCAATCAAATCAATAGTTAAGATTGAGAGTTTGAAGGATGATACCATAAATTAAAATCGGCTACGGCCACTTGTGATCAAGTTGCAGTTCTAATGAAAACTATTTACTTTGCTCTTAAATTTAGAATTAAAAAAAAAAACATAATTAATAATTGGATCAGGTCATTGCATAAAATTCTCTCCACTGCTACAATTATCCACAACTTAGGTTGGATGATTATCCATAGTTAAAAAATAAACAAGCCTTAGAAGAGAATAAAATTAATAATAAATGAATTTCATTTTGGGACCTTGAAATTTTCCCATATGGAAGACCTAATCACAAAAGAATCTCCCCACAATTTTTCAAAAGCTTGCAATCTTTTTTTTAGACTTCTGTTTCCTTTCAACTGGCTTAGTTTTGCATTTTACTGAGGAAGAATGTCTTCGTCTAATCAAATATACTAAAGGGCAACCATTACTGATCTGGTACAAGCTAAAAGGACTCTTGAATTTCTTAAAGGATTTTATTGGCCATATTATGTATGACTATAGAAGTCTCATCAAAAGGTAGTGGAACTATGTTCTTGTAGGGGATATACGAAAGAAAGAAAGAGGAAAAAAAAAAAAAGCAATGGAATGCATGCTAAGCAGATGAATAAATTTATAATAACGATATAATGATGGAACATGTTTATAAAGCACTAGATAAAATAAACAAAAGAAAAAAAATCAGAATCCAAAGTCAATCCAACTCAAATGGTTGCAGAAGTCCAAATTGTTTCCCTATTCTCTCCAATTGATTTTAACTTGCAAGCAAGCAAGCAAACAAAAGATGTAGGGCAGTAACTACGATAATATATAATATATAAAGTTGTGATTGTTAATTTCTACCTAAAACTTCATTTGAAAATATCTCCCTCCTAAAATTGATTTGATTTGATTTAATTTAATTTAATAAATAAAATTTTATATTTAAAACACATTTTCAAACCCAAACCACGCCAGGTTGGGCAATCAAGGACCATATTAGAAATTTTATTGGTTTAATCGAGAACCCTCTGTTACTCTCTGGGAACCAGGGGAAGTAAGGCCACCATTTGCTCAGAATACATAATCGGATGGCTGAAGGGGAGATTTCCTAAAACCTAATCTCCACCTTTTTTGTTCTTTTTCTTTTTTTTTCTCCCGCTTTCTGAACTTTTTCTTTTCCATCCACTGTATAGAAGTGCAAGCTTTATTCAGACAATTCCACAGTCATGAGCACTCAATCAAACCAAATAAAGAAAGCATCAAAAAATGATCCTGCAATCGTAATATTACTGATTTCATCAGTAACAAAACGATTGAGAGAGAGAGAGAGAGAGTGAGATTAACAGCAAGACTCATATATCTCTAATTAATAACATTGAAAACAATGCTGATTAAATAACATCAACCCATGGCATCAATCAAGTCCTGCAATTCTAAAAAGTAATAACCACCTGCCTGGTACAAATATGATGCATGGGGCAAGTTTCAACATAAGCTGCATTCAAAGCTCTGTCCAACTAGAATATCTCTAAACAGATGCCAATGATTCAAGGTACATATGAATCTGATTTACATAATTGATTTCACCTTCATTTTTTTTTTTTTTTTTTTTTTTTTCTTGGGAGCACTAGAAACGATTGTTAACATTCTGAAACCATAATAAGGGAAATTAACACAAAGAGGCTTCGAAATTTAAATTGTAAATATAGGATTACAAGTGCAAATATGAACCACGAATATATTACATAGACTTTATGACTCCTGCCCTGGGTGATTACAAGCACCTTCATTCAACAGAAGCAAATCAGTCTCTCTGTACAAGGCAACTTCAAAAACAGGTAAAACAGAAATACAGAGAACCAAAACCACATACAAACGCTGCAATGAATACACCTGTCGTCGTAAACCCTATTAGAAATCTCGGCTGCATTTCCAGCATTCACTTGCAATACCTTCCTGACTCCATTACCAAGTTGAAACATATAGGAGCATTCATGCATGTTCTAGTGTCAAATTTCCTCTCACGCAGCACCTTAGTACTGTTATAAACATCATAGTTGATTCCCTGGCTTCCACCTCGAAGTCACTAATTGTAGAAGCTAACAACTAACAAAACCCATTGGTGCGATTCTGGCTCTAGTTATATACGTCTGCTATGCTGCAAAAGACCACATCACCACTCTTTTAATTTTCTCTCTTTTATTTTTTTTCACGATTCTTGAGCAACAAAGGCCAAATATTTCTCCGTTTGCCAAGTAAATCCCCTCCTCCTGCAACATCATAAACTAACTTCCACCTTAATATTGAATACTGCAGCTTACAACCACGTCCACTGCTTACTCTCTGAAGACTAGAAGAACAAGTGAAGACAAACGATTCATCCCAACAAGATGCGTACACATTAAGTCCACACTGGGATAACTAGCTTCAAGGTTTATCCACTGAATCCAAAAAACCTCAAACTTCTCCCCCACGATCTTTCTTGGAAGAGTTTGGTTTGCTGCAAGCTCTGGATATATTCTAATTCAACTTCTTACCAAATAGTTGAAATCTCTAATGAAAGAGTAAGAATAAATAAGCACCAACCCAGTGCAAAGCAAAACGCACACGCATAACTGGTGAATCAATAGCACTTATAGCAAGCCATAGCAGCAACCACCTAGCAAATTTTTCAATATTTCACTTTTACATTACTTTAACACTAACTTTTGATTTTCTTTTTTTTTTAATTTTTTTTAAAACTCCAAGCAATAATAAAATTTTTTCCTTTCCCTTTCTTCTTGACTGGTTTTATATTAAGTGGATTTGGTCATATAACAATTCTCACCCACATAAAAATTAATCTTGAGGATCTTGTCCTCAAGGTGAATATAGTCTGAAAATGGGAAAGTAGATTTCCCCAAATAACATTTTCTCCTAAAGGGATGATCTGATGAACCAGATCTTTAATGATCATTATCGCCTTAGGAAATGTTTGGTACAAAGTTAAAATTTTAGGAGTAAAAAGACTATTGGGGTAATTATTACACAAGTAATAGTTAATAGAATAACAACTTTATGATACTTATATTTGAATTAAAAAAGTAATTACTATCTAGTAATAATTATATTATATATGTTTGGAATGCTAAAAAATTTTATAAGTGTAAAAGTTAATTATGTTTAGAATAAGGGTAAATTGATTAGGGGTATTTAATTTTAGTAAAACATTATAATAAAATAAATTGTCATAATAATTTTATTTTAACAAAATATATATCATTAAATATATATTCTAAAATAAAAATATTAATTATAAAAAATAATTTTATCATATATTAATATTTCAATAGAAAAAATTTTTAGTAATAAATTATTATTTGTTAAAAATTATTTTTTGATACAATAATTTTCAATTGCAATTAAAAGAGAACGATGATAAATTGCAAATTCTTGAAAACCAAATAACCCCTGACCCATATACCCAATTTAATCAACCCAATTTATCCTGAATGCTATTACTAAATTGATTTGCGAAGATAACTTCTAGAAATTTGGTATTAAGAAAAAATTTTGAAATAATTAAATTTCCTAGCCTTAAAGGGACGATTGTGAATTACTAATTCTTAAAAACCAAATAATCCTTAACTAGTTTATCCAATTTAATTAACCTATTTTTTTTTTTTATTGTTGTTACTAGCGTACATTGGTTAAGTTTTTTATCATGCTCCTCCATTAATTTGATCATATATTTTTTTCATGCTAGTCATTGATTATTGAATTTGTAGGAACTGCTCATACTAAGCGCCTGTCATCTTAACTTCCATCGTTATTGAATCTTGTAATTGTCATTGCCAGATAAAGGCACCAGGCAAGGTTTTTTGATACCACTTGATAAGAACCTGGTTATTGGAAAAAACATGAAAAAGAAACTGAAACAAACGAATTTTGCTCGAGAGAAAATCTAACTGTCCCAATTGAGAAACAATTCTAACCTACAAAAAATAAAATAAAATAAAAATAATAGCGTTTGGCAAAGAGTAGATGAAATCATAATAAAAAGATAGAGAGGGACTAGTAGTTGAGAACCTAGACCTCTGGTCCACCTTGGCACCTTGAAGCACCGAAATTCACCTGTGGCATAGTCCTAGTTTCCTTCGTGTGTGAATATTTTCTTCATCGGAATTCAGGACTCCTATTGGAAACACGAAAGCAATGGACTAGGCTAAAACCATTCTGGGAAGTTGAAAATATTCTTCACATTGCAAACAATATAGGAGTTAAAAACTTGTGGTATACCAAATTTTAGTTTCAAAAGATCATTCATGGAGACTATGCCCATGACCACCATAAACGTTTGTACAATGGAATGGATAGGAGTTATCCCTTACCAGCAACGAGACCTCTCTCAGACAAGGGGCGCACGGGGAAACAAACCCCCCTGTAATAGCAAGAATAGGTCAGATTACCCATTCCCATTCTCCCCTGGTTGAGTTCACAAATCAAGTTAAAACTTAGTTTGCAGGTTAAGACTTATAACACACACACACAATCCCAAATTCCTGATGTGAGAACTAATTTCCCATCAAAAATCATGATATTACCGTACTTACACTAAGTTCCTAAAGCGGGCTGGAAGCAAATTGGGTTCCCCTGATTTTTTAAGATCAGAGAATTTAGTTTGCAGGCTAAGGCTTATAACACACAAAATAAAGTCACAAGAGTTTAAAATAAAGTTAGTTAAGCTGAGTAATAAAAATTTAAATTGGATTAAAAAAATTTAGACTAACTAAATTTAAAAAACAAAAAATTTACACTTTAAAAAAAAAAAAAGTTGGACAAGCCACCTGGGCTATATGAGTCCCAGTATGCGTCCGTCACTATGCTATGGAAGCTAACGAGTTAGTCTCTGCATTGCCTAAGGAATCGGTCTTCATTACTAAGCCACTTCTCATCTCTCATGATATAATGGCCTTCGGGAATGGTTTGGAGCCATATGCCCAGATCAGTTTTTTTATTGCCTCCGTAAAATATTTCTTTATCTGTATAAAATTTTAAGCAACATTATGTTATAAATACTTATAATAAATATTATTAATTAATAATTTATTTAATCAAATTTTTTATAATAATTTTTTTAGTCAAATTAAATTAATTAATTATTTTATCAAAATAATATTTAATAAATAATAGTTTATTATTAAAATAATTTATTTTATTTTATTAAAATAATACTCTTGAAATATTAATTTATGACAAAAATTATTTATTTTCCCAAATTAAAATTAATGTGAATAAATAATAATGATTTATTCAAAGAATTTATTTTATTAAAATATTTTATTAAATGAAAGTTATGTTTCATAAATAAGAATTTACTAGATTATGTATTGTATTAATCTAATTTATTAAAATCAATACTTTACTTAAATAAACGAAAATTATTTAATTATTTTATCAAAATGAAAATAATCTTTAACAAATAATAATTTACTATTAAAATTTATTATTATTGAAATATTAATCTATGATAAAATTATCTTTTATAATTAATATTTTTATTTAAAAGTATATATTTTTTATTAAAATTAATGATTATTAAAATAACAATGATTATGATGATTTATTTTATTATAATATTTTATTAAAATTAAATATTAACTTTTATTCTTGGTCAATTTATCCTTATTGTAAACACAACTAATTTTTATCCCTTCAAAAATTTTTAATTTCCAAACATAATATAATTATTATCATATAATATTTACTCTCTCATTCCAAACATAAGTATCACAAACCTGTTGCCCCTTACCTAAGTAACAATTACTCCTGCAATGTTTTACTTCCAAATTTTTTATATCGTACCAAATATGTACTAAAGGGATGTTCCAGTGAACCAGAGCTTTAATGATCATCATCACCTTAGGAAACGTTTGGTATGAAGTGAATTTTTGGGGGTAAAAGAATATTGGGTAATTGTTATGCAAGTAATAGTTAATAGAGTAACAATCTAATGATATTTATATTTAAATTGAGAGAATAATTATTATCTAGTAATAATTATATTATATATGTTTGAAATACTAAAAATTTTGAAAGTGTAAAAGTTTATTATGTTTAGAATAAGAGTAAATTGACCCATTGGTAAAAGTTAACATGTAATTTTAGTAAAATATAATAATAAAATAAATCCTCATAGTAATTTTATTTTAATAAAATATGTTCTATTAAAAATATAATCTTAAATAAAAATATTAATTGTAAAAAATAATTTTATCATATATTAATATTTCAACTTTAATTTTTTTAGTAATAAATTATTATTTGTTGAAAATTATTTTTATTTTGACACAAAAATTTTCAATGGAAATTAAAAGGGAACAATAGTGAATTGCTAATTCTTAAAAACCAAACAATTTATGTCCCATATACCCAACTTAATCAACTTAATTTATGCTGAATGCTATTACTAAATTGATTTGAGAAAATAACTTCTCGAAATTTGGTATTAGGTAAAAATTATGAAATAATTAAATTTCCTAACCTTAATTTAAAATTTTATTCTCGATTGGAATTAAAAGGGAGATTGTGAATTGTTAATTCTTAACAATTCTTAACCAATTTATCCAACTGAATTAACCTTTTTTTTTTTTTTTTGAATGTTATTACTAGCGTACGATTGGTTAAATTTTTTATCTTGCTCCTCCATTAATATCATGCTAGTCATTGATTATTGAATTTGTAAGAACTGCTCATACTTAGTACTTGGCATCTTATCTTCCATCATTATCGAATCTTATAATTTTGCCATCTCCAGATCATTGCACCAGGAAAGTTTTTTGATACCACTTAATAAGAACCTGGTTCTTGGAAAAAAAAAATGAAATGAACAAATTTTACTCGACAGAAAATCTTACTATCCTAATTGAGAAACAAATCTAACTCACAAAAGGAAGAAAAGAAAGAAAGAAAGAAAGAAAGAAAAATAGTGTTTGGCAAAGAATAGATAAAATCATATTAAAAAGATTCAATAATGATGGACCAGCAGTTGACAACCTAGACCTCTGGTTCACCTCGGCACCTTGAAGCACCAAAATTCATCTGTGGCGCACTCCCAGTTTCCTTCGCGTTTGAATTTTTTTTCATCAGGACTCTTAGTGGAATCACGAAAGCAATGAACTAGGCTAGATTCCGGGAAGTTAAAACTATTCCTCACCTTAGAGATGTTAAATATATTCGTATCCGGTAGATACCCGCTTCACCCATTCTGTTCGAGAATGGTACAAAGATGTTAGTAGCGGAGACGGGAACGGGAACGGACACGAAGATTTAAGGTGTTACTTGAACGGGTACGGGGACAGGGACATGCAATAATTCTTATCTCACCCCGTACCTACTTAAATATTTATTTATTAATTTATATATATTTTTTTAACTTTTATTTAATATATATATAATATTTATAATAATTTTTAATATCTATTTTATACATATAATATAATTTGTAATAGTTAATATATTTGACGGGTAAACGAGGACGGGAACAAAGAAATCATTACTTAGTGGGAATGAGTATGAAAAAATTTTTTTCCCGAAATAGGAATGAGGACGAAAACGGGTAAGTATATTGATAAACAGGACGGGAATAAGAAAAGTCATACCCCTATACCCGCCTAGTTGACATCCCTGCCTCGCATCGCAAACAGCATAGCAGTACAGTATCATGTGGTGTACCAAATTTAAGTTTCAAAAGATCATTCAAGGAGACAATGCCCATGACCACCATAAACATATGTACAATGTAATGGATAGGAGTTATCCCTTACCAGCACAAGACCTCTCTCAAACAAGGGTGTACGGGGAAACAAACCCCCCCTCTAATAGAAAGAATAGGTCAGATTGCCGATTCCCATTCTCGATAAGGACAGAGCTTGACTCGAGTTTTAAGACATCATAAGGGATCCTAAAATCCCCCCATAGATGTTCTAAACCCTTTTGCCTCGCAACCGAATGGCTATACCAGCCATTTCCCAAGGGAGTGCTACGGGCCAATCCAAGATTTTAGATATGTCTGCGCCAACATAAAATTTTAGATTCGCGTGAGCTGATTCACAAGAATTTAAAGTAGAGTGAAGTAAATTAAGTTATAAAAATTTAAATTGGATTAGAAAAATTTAGACCGGTTAAATTTAAAAAATAAAAAATTTATTCTAAAAAAAAAAATTTTAGGCGGGCCACCTAGGTTACATGAGCCCTAAGTATGCATCCGCCACTATGCCATGTATACTAATGAGTTGGTCTCTGCATTGCCTGAGGAATCGGTCTTCATTACTGAGCCACTTCTCATCTCTCATGCTGTAATGGGCTTCGGGAATGGTTCCGAGCCATATGCCCAGATCAGTTTTTTCCTCTTGCAGCCGGACAGTCAGTGGGTGGATATTAAACTCTACCTATCAACGGTGGTATCGTAAAGATAAGTTTATTCTTGCTTGCGTTAACGCTACTTTGTCCCCGAAGGTTCTTAGTTCTGTCCATAGCATTAAATCTTCAAAACCAGTTTAAGACTTCATTATCAAATCAGTTTGCTCCTCAATCTTGTTCCGCGATATATTAATCTTTTGCAGCACTAGTTGATAGGCATTAACTAGGATAATCGTTCTTGTGTTATGTACTTCGGTTAGGCCAAGAATCTTGTGGCCCAACTCACCTCGACTGGACAGAAATTTGACGAGGATGACCTGGTTTCGCCCTTTCTTGGTGGCTTAGATTCATCTTTTCTTCCCTTTCAGAGTTCCATCAACATTGCCACACGTGACAAGCAAATGTCCTTTGTTGATTTCAAGCTGAATTGACCTCCTCGGAGTAACTTCTTGAGTCTTGACTCATACCAAAAGACCATTCGACATAATCCTTCATTTACTTTATTTGATAGCTAGCCTCCCCAATAGTTAATCGGAACAATCTCCGAAGAGTACCAATGGTCTTTCACTGAACCGAGAATCATATCAATTTTTTTTTTCTACACCAAATCACAATGCTTTGGATTGTTTCCGTCGTTTTGACTTGCTTCTAAGGATCAGAGGGTGGTCAGCATCCTCCTTAAACTTGCCATAGTAGTAGCTCAAGTTAATGGGGGGTTTGAGGGAACTGCAGTGAGGTTTTACAATGCAAGAGCTGAAGTGGTGAGATGATGATTGAATTAATAAATATTGTAATAAATGCTATTTGACAGAATCAATAAAATTTAATAAAATCGTGGCCCTTCATCTCACCACTTTAGTCTCCGTACAAAATTAATAAACTTTAATTAAATCGTGGCCTTTCATCTCATCACTTCAACTCTTGCAGTGCAAAATTCACTGTAATCTCCTGCAACCCATGTTAATGCTGCCTTTTCTTCTAAAACAATGAGCATTAATTCTGGTGGTAGCACCTGGCCGGTGTGCAGATTCCGGCGTTGATAAACACATTACAATGAATTTTGGAGAGCTCTATCTTGGGAAAGAGTAAATAACGACCTTTTGTTGCTTCTAAACATGAACCTCATTCGGTAGTGGAACTTATCCACAGTGATGCATGTTTGGTTTTGTTCAACTCTGTTTCTTGATAGACGCTTATCTAGTGTAATTTTAATAGATGATTTTTCTTGGTTTTATCCCTTGCAATCAGAGGTTGATGCGCACTAATAGTCATTTGTCTGATTCAAGCTTCTTGCTCAAAACCAAATTTTCTGCTAAGAGTAAAAAGATAGAGGGGAGAATATGTTGAGCAATTTTTTTTTTTTTTTTTTCAAAAGCTTTTTTCAGATAGTATTATTTAACATTGCCTGAGTTGTTACACTGCTTAACAAAATGGCGTGACAAAACAATAACATTGGTATATAGTGGATATTGGCCTAACCCTCCTTGCTCAATCAGGCTATTATTATTATTGATCTAAATTGGCGTAGAAAATTTATATTTTATTTATTTTTAAATAATAAAATATTATAAAAAGTAGCAAAATTTTCTATTACCCAAAACGAAAAACTACTCTCCTTTTATAAATTCTCTCTTGTTATGATCAGGCTAATGAAAAGAAAGAAAAGACGAGTAAAATGTTTTTTCTCTTTATTTTTTCTTTCTATCCACAAATTTATGCTTCAATCGTAGCATAACAAAATATATGAAGAGAGAAATTTGAACTAAAATTTATTTAATCTCAAAAATAACCCTAATAAAAAAAGTATAGGTAGAATGGGGATTCATGCACCAGAATATTAGGTGAAAAACTTTGAAAGGAAAGGACAGTTAAATCTAGACTAACATAATATTTAGTGGATGGTGGGACTAGCGGGCCAAGCTCAAACTCAAATCAACACTAGTTCAATTAAAAAAGCAAACTTGAATTGCATATGCCACCATCTTCCCATGTGAATTAGACGGATGGTGTTTCCTTCCAACTTTCCATCGTTGATATTACAAATTTACCAGTCATGTTAATTGGAGAAGGAAATCCCATTGATTCACTCTTCTCAAAAGCCACCGACAGAAATAGAGAAAAATAACCCGAGTTATTGAAATTTGCCTTATCTGGGTCCAAAAGTCGACAGCATCTTTAACTGTCATGCAATGAAGTCTCATGGCCCCCAGTTATTGAAATTTGCCTCAGCTGGGTCCAAAAGTTGTCGGCCTTTTTAGCTTTTTCTCATGCGCGTCCCGATAGGCGGTCCAAAAGTAGAGAGAATCTTCAACTTTTATGCAACAAAGCAGGACGAAGCGCGTCCATGTGATCCAAAAGTAGACAACTTCTTCAGCTTTTTTAAGCAATAAAACCTCGTCCAAATGGCAATGCGTGCTGGCTACTCAAACCGATACTAAGGTGGCGTTTGATCTCAAAATAACCATGATAATGCAGCAGTAGGTGCAATGGGATCTCATGCACCATAAAAAGCTTTGAAAGAAAAGGAGTGTGGAATCTAGACTCACATATTGACATGAAAAGCAAAAATAATATTATTTAGGCATCGTTTGGAGTGTAATAAAATTCCCCAAAATTTCAATAATCTCTATAACTCGTTACAATTCGCTATCACACTTTTACTTTTCTCACATTTACTAATTTTAAAAAATTTCAATACTTTACTAAAAAAATAGAAAATTCGTAATGAGACTAATCGAGTGTAATTTTTTTTTTATAATAATATTCTTTATATCGAAAACTTTCAAACGAATACCATTGTCACTAATTTATCTCTATTTTTTTAATCTATTAGAACGAATTTAAGCAAACCATTCTAACAGTTTACCGATATAGAATCCATTAGAACGGATTTGAAAGGCCATTTTAACAATTTTGACATTATTTAGAGAGAGAAAAAGTATTTTTTGAATCCGTTAAAACGGATTTAAGAAACCGTTCTAACGGTTTTGACACTGTTCATCTCTAAAAAACGTAATTTGAAAAGAAACACTAAACGCCTTTTTTTACTCCAAATCATTTTTTTTTTTTTTATTACTCCAAATACTACCTTAGTGGTTAGTGGATGGTGGGGGCTAGTGGTCCAAACTCTTAACCTACACTAATTCAATTAAAAACAAACATGTATACGCAGGCATCTAACCAATGTGAAACTGTGGAAGTAGTAAAAGAATAAAAAATAGTGGAGTTGTTGATGACTATTGACCATCCCTCGAGCAAGGAAGGACGGATGGTCTTTCCTCCCAAGTTCCCATCAATTGATTGGTGTGTTTAGAACTATATAAAATGATATAGAATTGTGAAAGTTAGTATTTTATATTTTGTGTAATGAATAAAAAATTTAAAATTTATATTTTCGTAATTTGTATTAATTTGTATTTATAAAGATTTGTATTTTTTTATAACTCTAAACATTGCCTAAATACTTATTGTTGGAAAATTTGGAATTAAATAGGAAATGGTGAATGAGAAATTGCATTTTCCATAGAGCACTCTTGAATTGGTAAGTGTGAAAGGCTAAGTGGAAAGTGTGAAAACACTTGTCCCACATTGGAAAAGAGGTAAGAGGTTAAGTGTTTCATATATGGTTAAACTTTTTATGAGTGGTAACCAATGTTAAGTATACTATGCCTCGCGCGCACGCACAGGGGGGTGCAAATCCTACGCCCCGACGGAGGCCCGATAAACTTCTGTCGTGTGCAAGGGTGCGACCTGACACGAAAAATGGGTCTCGCGAGTGGTCCAGTTTTAGCCTTTTAATTATCCACCAGCAGTTACAGATATTGGCTTAATTATGTAACAGGTTTAATTTAAATTAATTCTGTAACTGCAGCAGGTTAATTCCTAGTTTGCCCCCTCTTCCCCATCTATATATACAGCCTTTTCCCTGCTTAAAATATTAACCAGCAGCAAAAAGGCTCTCTCTTCATCTTATTTCTTCTCTGCGTATTTCCTCTTCTAGTGATAGTGTTCTGCGTTTGTTTATTGTTCGCTGCGTATTTCCTCTTCTAGTGATAGTGTTCTGCGTTTGTTTATTGTTCGCCGAGAGTATCGAAGTCTGTGTTATCTTCGGTGCTGTTGTTAACCGTTGTATCCTGGGAAACAGACGTCCATATAACCTCACGCACAGGTAGAGGGGACGAATCTGTTTTAAGGAAACTGTGTACATCACAGTCCTCGGTCTTCCTGCATTTTCTGTTTTATTCTGATAATATATATATATATATTATTGCAACTGTTATTTGAAGAAATAATAATAATAAAAATATATATATATTTCTGCCTCTCATTTCATTGTTTCGTGGAAGTCATCTTTTCTTTTAATTTAATTTTAATTTAGTTTCCTCCTTCTTATTTTTATTTTCAACACTTATTTACCAGTCGTATGATAGTTTATCTTTATTTCCTTTGATATAAAAAATTGTGCGAAACTGGAGAAAAAAATCCCATTAATTCACTCTTTTCAGAAGTTACTAACAGAAAATAGAGGAAAATAACTATCCCAGGCCAGTTATTGAAATTTGACGCAAACGGACGACTCCACAAACTTCTGTTAATCTTCCAAATTAGAGCATTGCAGTTCGTTGTGGAATAGAAGCCCCTTCGTCCCAGATACAACCAAGAAAAAAAAAACGAATTAATAAACTCATTTTCTAATTTAATTACTTGGAGTTATCAAGATTTCAAAACTAATACCAAAATAAATATTAAAGTGAGTGAGAAACCAGTTAAGGGTGCGTTTGGAGTCTAAAAAAAACGAAAAATTTTCAAAAATGAAATTTTATTGGAGTTTAGAATATAAAAAATTATTATGAAATAATTGTTGGATGTTTATATTTGATTTGATATAAGTTGTTAAAAATTATATGAAGTGACACATGACAAAATTATAGTGGAGGATTTTGAAAATTTTTGGGATTTTGTGTAACTTTTTATATAAATGTCAGATTAATTTTTTTAAAAATTTGTCAAAACTCGTTGCAATGCGCTATTTTGATTCATTTTAACGAATTTTAATAACTTTTAAAATTTTTTAGAATTTGAAAAAGATGAAACGTTTGGAGTTTTTTGGGAAACCTTTAAACTTTTTTGACGCTCGAAACGCAGCCTAAACTATGTCTTGAGGTATTCCTTTCCGTGGAGGGGAACAGAGTTGGTCACAAACATCAATTTTATAATCAAGTAAGCATTTTGAATTCTTACTTTGGGTCGGTTTGACATAAAAAAATCTCTAAAAAATTTTATAAATCTTCAACAACCTCTCTACTTCTAATTTTTCTGTTATCACTAATATAAAAATATTTTAATATTTCGCTAAAAAAAATCTAAAAATAAGTTAACCGAATGTATAAATTTTTGATACAATCATATTTTTTGTGTCGAAACCTTTCAAATGGGTACCATTGTCGCTATTTTTTTGTAAATTTTTTTAAATCCATGAAAACAGAATTGAAAAACAATTCCCATAGTTTGCTATTTTTAAAAAAAAAAAACTAAAATTAACTTTAAATTATATTTTATTTTAATTTATCTTATTTTTCTTATTTCAAACGGGGCATTTGTAATATTTGGAGTAGTTGAGTGCCAATTTCCAAGAAAGCAACGTCTAGACGGGCGTCTCCAACACTGGCTTTATAATTATTTACATTGTGTGTGCAAGCCACTCAACAGGGAAAGAAGAGATATAGATACCCTATATATATTTCCCTGTTTTTCTAACGAAGGCACAAGTCCACAAACCTTCATTAACCTTACCAGATTTGTGCAGGCTGCTTAATTATTGGGCAATGAAATCTTCCTCTTCCTCTTCCTTTTCCTCTTCTTCTTCTTCCAGATCACCACCACAACACAAATATGACGTCTTCTTGAGTTTCCACGGAAAAGATACCCGCAAGAGCTTCACTGATCATCTGTATGCGGCGTTAGTGCTGCATGGGATTGTCACATTCAAAGATGACATAAATCTCAACAGAGGAGAAAATATTAACTATGGACTACCGAAAGCAATTGAGGAGTCTAGAATTTCCCTCGTTGTTTTCTCAAAAAATTACGCGAAGTCAGAGTGGTGCCTCGAAGAGCTTGTGAAGATGATGGAGTGCAGCAAGAGATCGCACCAACCGCACACAGTTCTACCCATCTTTTATGACGTTAAACCCTCGGAGGTGGGGGCACAGAAGGGCAGCGTTGCGGATTCGCTAGCCAAGCACCAAAACTGTGGTCCTAAAGTGGAGAAGTGGAGAGAAACTCTTCATGAGTTCGCCAATTTGTCTGGTTACGTCATAGGGGATTTGTTCAGCGGGTAATTTCTCTATTCTCCTAAAATTCTGATTTGTGTGTCGAGAATTGATCATCTTACGTGGATGTAACTAGGTTTATTAATGAATTGAATATAGTCCAGATCCGATCGGGATCAGATCTAATAATATTATATTAGATCTGATTAATGACTCAATGAATCTAAATTTATTGAATTTAATGATCAATATATATATATATATGCATATATAATAGAGTAAAATAATTAAAATAATTTTATTCCATGTAAATTTTTTATTTTTAAATATATTTTAAATATTTTATTTTTAAAAATAATGTATCTAATAGATCTATCCACATCTTAATCTAAATTTATTGATTCATTAAATTTAGATTAAGATGTGGATAGATCTATTAGATACATTATTTTTAAAAATAAAATATTTAAAATATATTTAAAAATAAAAAATTTACATGGAATAAAATTATTTTAATTATTTTACTCTATTATATATGCATATATATATATATATATATATAAAGCATACATGAAAATAACTATATTTATAGTGATTGGGCAAACAAAAATGATACAGCAACGACAATAATAGAAAATGCTCTTAATTAGCAAATGAAAAAAATATTTAACAGAAAACAAAAGATTTCATCATTACTCAATTGATGACCATCTTCACAGTAATTCCAATTCAAAATGAACATGACAAAAAAAAAAAAAAATGAAAAAGGGAAATGGAAAACTGCGATCGTAAAGTGGAGAAATGGAAAGAAGCTCTTCAGGATTTCGCCAATTTGTCTGGTTTCGTCATGGAGGATTTGTCTAGCGGGTAATTTCTCTACCCTCCTAAATTCTGATTTGCATGTCAAGAATCAAGCATCTTGTGTGGAAGTGAAAGGTTAGAAATTTTTATTACACAGTATAGATTGTTGGAGTTCAATGATATCACAAATTTAATAGATAAAGATATAAACAAGAAACAGAATAGACAAAAATATATAAAAGAAGTGGCTGGCGGTCTATGAGATTGAGAAGTGTTTGTCCTAAAGTCAATGATCCTTTCTATGTGGAGGTGTTATTGGATTGGAGTGGCTTCAAGATTCAACCCAAATTACTTACAAGCAATCTCCTCAGAAGTCACGTCTACTGGGAAAATTTAGACCGTTGTTACCCACAAAACAAATAAAGTATAGGAAAAAAAAAACAGATAGGTATGGGAGATATAGAAAAAGTTTTGTTAAATTTGAAACACGAAAGAGAAGTCCTGAATTTATAGGACTTGATGATTCATAATCTCATAATAAACCAACGTCAATTAAAATAGTTCAAATTCCTAAGGACTTTTTTTCTAGGTAATAGACATTCTAAAAAAAATAAAAAAGATAAAATCTTAAATACATTGAGATCAATAAATTAGAAAATAATGTTCTAAAACTTTAAATGTATTATATTTTTAACAATCCCCACAACATTTTAGAATTTAAAAAAAAGATATAAGAAAATAATATCATCAACATTAATACTGTGTAATAGGTGTAAGTATATTTTGAACTTGAAACTTGCTCTTAGTGTTAACAATCTCTCTCTAAAGGATCATAGTGGACTAAGTCTTGAACTAGACCCTTTGAACCAAAGTTTGATATGTGACGCACACAGTACCGACTTTTAGACATAAGGCTACTAACAGCCATGCACTAATTTTTATTCTCATGAGAGGCTATGGAGAGGGGCCCAATTCTCTTAGTCACAACCTTACAACAACTCCTATTTAGGTGAATTCTCCAAGAATATATGTGGCATATACCTTGTGAGAGTTTGCTCGCTTTAAACTCATTCAGGGTTAAGTCCTTCCTCAATATCACATTTTCACAGTACAGATGCCATAGAGATGAGCGAGAGAACAATTAAAAAAAAATCTCTGTGTATAATTAGTGCATTTGGAAATAAGTCACGTAACATAGATTATTATTACCAATTGAACTTTCTTAATGGGGCTTCCAATTGCAAAGGTTGGGATCAACTACTCACAGTTTTGGCAAATTTTCATAAATTTCTTTCATCAACTTACTAATTTGGTCTTCTTTGAAACTATAATTGTTCAAAACTTTATTGGTTATTGGTATTTGATCATATTATCAAGTTGATTGTTAATTAAATTTAAATTCATCGATGTATTGTTATTAATTATTTTTTAATATATTGCTTAAAGTTATAGAATTACTTGAAGTGAAACTCTTATGTTCTTGTTTTAAACAGAATTTTAACTCTCCATTTGAGTACGTTATAAAGAATTAATTGGTCAGTTGAATATTCGAGAAACAAAAACTCCTAAAACATTTTAAGAAAATGATAGAACTGGCTAATAGTATTGAACTTGAAAATTTTGATAGCCAACACTTTCGTAGGTGGCAAAAGTAAATCAAATATTGACTAACTGTGTTAGGCCTAATCTCTGCCATAAATGACATATATGAAAACCATGAAGTATCAAATTGGATCTCTAATGAACAAATCAAATTCCATTGTCATAACCATACTTTAAGTGTCTTGTCTGACCATCATTCCCTGGGTTTCATAACCAGAGGAGTGAGTTAATTAACCCCATGCCACCCCACAATCCATCACAAATCCTAAATAGAGCCTCATAACCATTATAGAGCAGACGTATAAAATAAAAAGTAATAATAATTAATACAAAAAGAAGACTTGGTTAAGACTGAGGAATTAAGCTCCATTCTAATACTCAAATTATAATATTCGAACCAAAGGGCCAGTACAACTATATTGGAAAAACAAGAAAACAAACAAAACTATCTCTCTCTATGGGAAAATCCAAGTGTGTTAACAGTCCAAAATACTCCCCAAAATATAGTAGGACCCATCTATGCTTCAACCTTTACACCTGCAACATAGTCTATAGGGATGTGAGCACTAAGTTTATGGGTGCCCACGATGCTCACATAGGCAAATATAATATGCAGCATGAACCTATCTTGACACTATCATGCAAGGAATATCAACAACAACTTGATAATCATAATAACATCATCATATCATAATATTTGATACGATAAACCATATATCAGGTAAAATGTCCCTGACAGTCCAAATATCTTCTTATTATCTTCTAGTTATCCACTCATTATCATCACAACACAACACACCAAGGGGGTGGATATTCTGCAAGACTGACTCATGATTAGCAAGTGCAATCTAAATTAGCGTCGGCTTTTATGGGTCAATCACCCAAGGGAACCAATGAACCGAATCCACGTCACCTCATTTATGAGCCTGACTCAAAGGTCGCGATGTACCTCTGCGTCTTTGTTTATGGATCAATATCCACATGACACAATATGCTAATACCAGCATTATGTTATAAGTTTCTAACCTACTAGCATGATGACCCAACCTTGTACAGGTTTATCTACTTTTAACTCATGGGTATCTCGTACCCAAACCATATTTTTTTTTTTTAATCAATATCCATTATTCCCCAATTCAATTACACATCATATTACTTTTATCATCTTTCTCATATAACTTTACCAATTTCACTAGCTTTAATTCAACAATATCATATATCAAATTTTCATATCAACTTAAAACATTAATCCATACAAAGCATCAATGCATCATAATACCAATCAAATAACTAAACTCCTTAGGGTGTCAAATAATTCTCCTCAAATCTCATCTGAGACTAACTCTTTTAAATCACTACTTTTCAGTGTATAATTCCCACCAAAAACCCATCCTAAATAATCCCTTTAAATCACCATTTATCAATTTTTAGGTTCTCCTCCTTGATTATTATTTTTTTCTCGAAAAATATTTTATTTTTCATAATATACTATCTTGAAAAATATAATGAAAAAATTAAAAATATACTTTAATTATTTTTTTTAAATCCTAATTTTCGAAACTCAAAATAAAAAATGCCTTAGATTCTTTTATTTCCAAGAGTAGGATTTGAAAATTAAATACTTTTCAAACTTTGGACATAGATTAGTGCTGTTAAAGTCTATGCATTGATCTTGATTATCTAATGAGAGGTTCTAAAGAATAACCCAATTATCATAGTCACGGCCTCGCGACAACTCAGTAATTTAATGCTTGAATCATCGCTATGCAAAATGAAAGCACTTTGGAACACAAAAAAGAGACTATGCAAGCTTTCAAATGGTCCATCTATTTTTTATTTCTATTAGTCCTCTTACTTTTTATTTTCTATGCTTGTGCTTGCTTTGTGAGTCATTACTTTTATTATGCCAAAATTATTGTGATCATCTTTTAATCATTTAGCTCTATTGAAATTTTTAAATTCATATTTTTCTTATTATTTCTTATTTTATTCTACGCAGGCATGAGGCAGAAAATATTCAAAAAATTGTTAGAGACATTGAAGGTAAATTAAATCATATGAGTTTAAGTATTGCAGACCATCTAGTTGGAATAGAGTCTCATCAACATCGCGTCATTGAGATGTTGAACATGAATTGTGATAATACTCGTATCATTGCAATATGTGGAATTGGTGGAATCGGTAAGACAGAAATCGCTAAAGCCGTATATAATATGGTTCATAGAAAGTTTGAAGGTAGCAGTTTTATCGCAGATGTCAGAGCAACTTCAGATCAACCAAATGGCATGGTTTTAAAACAAGAACAGATTCTCTATGATATCTTAAAGATAAAAAATCTTAATATTGGAAGTGTTCATCAAGGAATTGAGTTAATAAAAAGGAGAATTTTTTGTCGAAAAGTCCTACTTGTTCTAGATGATGTGGATCATGCCAAACAGTTAAAAGAACTAGCCATCAATCGAAACTTCCTTTATCGTGGAAGTAAAATCATTGTAACTACCAGAGATATTTCTTCTATAAATTCTCTTGAAGTAGATGAGGTATATGAACCTGTGGAGTTGAATAAATGTCAATCTATTGAACTCTTTAGTTGGCATGCCTTCAAGCAAGACCACCCCATGGAAGACTATACAGAGCTTTCAAATATAGTTGTGAGTTACCTTAAAGGGATTCCATTAGCTCTTGAAGTTATAGGTTCCCTCTTGTTTAAGAAAACCAAATCTATGTGGAAAAGTGCCATAAGAGAGTTGAAGAAAATTCCTAATGATAAAATTCAAGAAAAGCTCAAGATAAGTTTTGATTCACTAAGTGAACAAAGGAAGGAGTTATTCCTAGATATAGCATGCTTCTTTGTTGGATGGAATAAAGACTTAACAATGGAAATATTGGAAGGATGTGGTTTTCACCCAGAAATTGGGATGCAAGAGTTAGTTGAGAGATGTCTCTTAAAATATGATCAATTTAACAAGATTATGATGCATGATCTACTCAAAGACATGGGCAGAGAAATCATCAGGCAGCAATCTGCTAAGGAGCCAGGGGAGCGTAGCAGATTATGGCATCATAAGGTTGCCCTTAAAGTGCTGATAGAGGGAACGGTATGTAAGAGGCATATGTATGAATTGTTTATTAACACAAGATATTTAATTACTACCTAAATGGAATATGCATTTGCATTATCATAACTCAAATCAACTTATAAAGCCTTGGTCCCAAATTAGTTGAGGTTTGCAACATGAATCCCCTTCCTGCATTAATTTATGTCATGAATTATGTTTTTTGTGAAATTACATGAAATTAAGTCTTTCCTTATCATTTCAGTCTATGCAATCGGTCTACTTTTTGTTATTTTTACCCTTTTACTTGAATCAACTCACTTTAGGTACTAGTGTATCCCTAAGTCTACATTAGATATGACCAAACCATTTTAAACAGTCTTTTCTCAACTTATCTTCTATCAGCGGTACCTCAACTTACTCTAGATGTATTTATTTTTCATCTTTTTTTTTTTTTTTTTTTGTATCACCATGCCCATTGTAGCACGATCATTTTCACTACTCTCATTTTATGAGTGTTACTACTTAATGACCTAATACTAGGTACCATAAAACATAATTGCCCTTATAATCGTCTTATAAAAATTTTCTTTTAACTTAGTATTCTCCAGTCACATAAAAATAATTGAGGCACTTCTCCATTTTAACCACTCCACTTGAATCCTATGGATAACATCCTCTTCAATCCCTCTACTTGCATAAATAATTGATCGGAGATGCGTATGTATTTTTCATTATCCAAATTAACTCACATAAATTTAAGTAGCTTTGCGTTTTGTTTTCTAAGAAAAAGTAATTTTTCACCTTGTTATGCAATGGTTTTCTTTTTAGGGAACTAATACTGTTGAAGGCCTCTTTCTAGGCTTTCCTAAGCCAAGAGATGTTCAAGCTAATGAAAAGGCATTTGAGAAGATGGTGAGACTCAGGTTGCTTAATCTCAATTATGTTCAACTAACAGTAGGTTATGAACATATAATTTCTAGAAGGCTAGTATTGCTATGCTGGAAAGGCTTTCCTTTGGATTGCATGCCATCAAACTTACATATGGAGAATTTGGTTTATCTTGACTTGAGTTAGAGCAGCCTTAAATATGTTTGGATGGAAACCAAGGTACAACATTAGTTATCTCTCTTTCAAGCACGAACCCTATATATTTCATGTGATAATTAAATTTTCTCATTTTGTTTTTGACAGAGGCTAGATAAATTGAAATTCTTTCATCTCAATCATTGCTCTTCCCTAATCAAAACCCCTGACTTCTCTGGACTCAACAATCTTGTACAATTATCACTTAATGACTGTATAAGTTTGGTCGAGGTTGACGAATCTATTTCATGTCTCAACAAAATTGTTGACCTAGATATGAGGAATTGTAAAAAACTTGAGAAGCTTCCCTCTAGCATTTGGATGATGAAATCCTTGGAATCTCTTGATCTCTCTGGCTGCTCCAATCTAAGAAATTTTGCTGGATTTAAAGGATCGCCATCTATATCATGGTACTCATATGTGAAGAATTTGGTTGCTCATGACTCAAGTTATAACAGCCCAGAACATGTTTTGGAGGGAATCGAGGTACGACATTATTTTGCTATTTTTCAAGCAGGAATCAACCACACTATATAACTTGTCAAAGTTAAATATTCTCCTTATTTTTTATAGATTCTAAATAAATTAAAATTCCATCATCTCAGTTATTGCTCATTACAAGTCAAAACCCTTAAATATTCTCCTTGTTTTTTACAGTTTCAAAATAAATTGAAAATCCTACATCTCAGTCGTTGCTCCTCGCTGGTCAAAACCCCCGACTTCTTTGCACTTGGCAATCTTGAGAAATTGTTGCTTGATGGATGCACAAATTTGGCAGTGGTTGATGAATCTATTTCATGTCTCAACAAACTTAGTGTCCTAAATATGAGGAATTGTAAAAAGCTCAGGACGCTTCCCTATGGCATTTGTATGTTGAAATCCCTAGAATATCTTGACCTGTCTGATTGTTCCAATCTAAGAAATTTTGCTGGATTTAAAGGATCACCATCTACATTATTGTATTCATTCTTTTCATCTTGGATATTACCAGCAAGGAAGGTGGGTTCTGTTGATTTGCAAGTGGCCAAGAGTCACTTAAAGCGATTGTCCATGGCAAGCTGCAATCTGTCATATATACCCAATGAAATTGGGTGTTTGACGTCATTAGAGTTGTTGGATATTTCACAAAATAATTTCAGTACCCTACCCGACGGCATAGGTGACTTGCGTCAGTTGAAGGATCTCTATGTAAATAAATGTAAAAGGCTCCAATCAATTCCAAAGACAATTGGGCAATTGACGTCACTACAGGACCTGATGATGTCAGGCTGCAATCTGTCATATATACCCAATGAAATGGGGTATTTGACGTCATTAGGGGATTTGGATATTTCACAAAACAATTTCAGTACCCTACCCGAGAGCATCGGTGACTCACCCAATTTGAGGTTTCTCAATGTAGATGAATGTCGAAGGCTCCAATCAGTTCCAAAACTTCCACCAAGGTTAGTAAAGATGTCTGCATTTGGCTGCAAATCATTAGAAAGCATATCAATGGAAGCGAAGTGGCAAAGAGAATTTGGGCCAGTTGTGAGGTGTTGTGGATGCCCTAAATTAGCTGAGAACAATTTTGTTGATAAATGCATCGAAGGACTACTGCAGTGCAAGGTACTCTCTCCCTCTCTATGTGCATATATTTAAAAAAAGGACATTGGTTGTTTGCAAAATTAAAACTGTCGATGTTATCCTACTCATCATCCAGGTGTCATTACAAGATCTATTTGAATGAATATTTTAACGTCAAACCTTAGTAAGAAAAAAAAAATTATACTAACACGTGATTTGTTGGAACAGGAAACATCTATAGTTGGAATTCCCATTAATATTTATCTTACAGGGGCAAAGGTTCCCAATTGGTTCAAATACCGTAGCACAGGGTCATCTCTATCTTTCGTGGCATCTACCAAAATTCTGGGGTGGATAGTTTGTGCAACTTTCACACTTTCCAAAAATCTAGGTTCTTTTGCATTTCGGCCGACCTATTCATTTCAGAAGAATTCCAGTGGCCAGTCAAGTTGGGGCCCAGGTTGCCCACTCTTTGATAGGAGGGCTCATAAAGTGAATAATGTGATGTGGTTTTCCTATTTACCATTCTCAGCCATTGAATTGCGGCGGGTAAAATGCGGAGATGAAGTGAAGATCCAGCTAAACACACCCATTTACCGTGGAGAGAAGCCTTTTCAATTGATCGAATGGGGCATTTCACTCATTCCCGAGGATGAGGATCAAGAAGAAGAATGGGGCATTTCACTCCTTTACAAGGATGAGGATCCAGAAGAAGAAGAAGCAGATGATGATGATGAGGATCAAGAAGAAGAAGAAGAAGAAGATGATGATGATGATGAGGAGGAGGAGGAAGAAAAACGTGTGGAGAACGACTTGCTAATTGATTACAGGGGGATACGCCCAGATAATTAGATCATGAACACGAATCGTTGGCAGAAGTATAAAGAAAAAGTGGATAAATTCGAGGATGAGGTGGATAAAGTGAACGTGGCCTGGGGAGGAGAAGGCGAGGGAGTGTTCGAGGAAATGGAAGGACGGCCCGTACTCGAATTTTGATCTTGCCCCAGCCCGCTCCCTTGTCCGTACGGACGGCCCCAGCCCGCACCCGCTCCTCGGGTCCGGGCTTGGGTCAGCTAGACCGGGACCAAGACCCTGCCCGTGACCCGGCCGTCAACCCGCCCCGGAACCAGCCCGAGACCCGCGCCCCTTCCCCCTGCCTGCTGCCTGTCAGACATATATGTGCATATATATTTATATATGCAACACACGTAAATCAATCTGAATTGAATTGCGAAGAGGTCGAATCAATGAATCAGAGTATCTCTTTCTCTGATGATGGTTTCTCTCTCCATGGATCCCAACAGTGAATGCAGGAGGGAGGGAGGTAGAGAGAGAATGGGGGTATTAAAGTCAGTGACCGATTGTTGGTTTTTGGGGGTGTTGAGTCTTAAGTAAGTTTATTTATTTATTTATTTTTTCCGTTTGGCCGTTGAAGATTCTTTTTTTTTTTTTTTTTCCTTCTTCTTCCCCTTGGCTGCAATGGCTGTGCAGTGTGCCACTGATGAGCCATTGGGGGCCTAGTGCAAATAACGATACAAATAAATAAATAATTAATTAATTAATTAATTAATTACAAAATCTCCCCAAAAAATATTACAAACCCTCCTCCAAGCTTTAATTATAAATATCCTCATCCTATGTCATGTAACGTTTCAAAAATTTCATTTCTCTCTCAAATTTATATACTACCAAGTTAGCAACTTTCAAGTGTGTTCTTCAATTATGTTAAAGTCTATACAATTCTAGCAAATTTGAAGTTAAGTTTTAAAGATCAAGCGTTTCAAAATTTCAAATTATTTCAAGTTAGTATTTAATTTTTTTTTACTTTGCATATATACAATTTTTTTTTAATTTACACACTTTAATTTTTCTATCAAATTATTTTTTCTAAATGGATACTAGAGATACTCGTTTTTTTTTTTTTTTTTTTTTTAGGGTGGGGACTCAATATTTTTCCCCCTCAAGAACAAATGGAACAATTTTGGTTAGTTTTGAAGTAATGCACCTATTTATTACTCTATCATTTTTTTTTATAATTCTACATTTGTAAATTATAATTTTGAATTTAATGTTAATTATGTAATTGCTTGTTGTTTAATAAATTTTAGTTTTTATCAATAATAATTTTAATGTGTTTGTTTGAATTTTATTTTGTATAAATATATTAAAAAATAAACTGAGTCAACTAGGACGAGTCAGAGTCGGAAATTGGTGACCTTGGCCCGACCTGAGTCGATCAGAAAAGGAGGAGGGGCAATTAGGGCAAGTCACCTACGGGTCTGGGTGACTCGAGGTCAAGGCGCGGGTCAAACCTGACCCGACCCATGTACACAGCTACGAGGGAGAAGCGAAGGAGAAAAGATATGGATGATGAGGATGTGGTGGACCAAGAGAAGTGAAAGTTGTCCTAAGTCGAACCCAAAAAAAATAATAATAAATAAAATACTATAAAGCATGGAAATGGCGAGTACATGAAACACATGCATTAAAATGTGTGCGCTTTGTTAATGAATTGTTTAATTAGTTCTATACAAATCTACTGCTAATTCTCAATCATGTACATGGAAAATGCATAATATTACTTTCGACATTGTTAGCATGACTAGCAACATATTATAGCATGTAAAGCTCAAAGGGAGGTTGTTCGACCAGCTCATATGTAAGCTAAAGGATATTAGACAATCGCTTATTGTAATATTTTTAGTTCTTATTGTAATTTTTTTGATTTTTTGTTTTACTAGTTAGATGGGCACGTAGCTTGCACGTTTAAGATTCAATAAGATACATGTCATGTCTAACATTAATCCAAATAAAACTGCATCAAAATTTAAAACGAAAATGTTCACATTGCATATATAACAATAAATTCATTTCCTTTATACAAAAGATCATGAAGAACTAACAGTAAAGTCATCTTTATTTGATACATTGAGTCAACAAATAAAAATTATACACAGTTAAAATAATTATTGTCCCATTCAAAAACTAAATCTATAGCTGTCTGTAGGTTAGCAAACTTGTTTACTCTCAACTCAAACTTATTAGTTGCAGGCTTCTCATAGACTTTTTCTTTTCAGTAAAATATTGTCAAAGTACTCGATGTAACCAAAAAAACACCTACCTCATATGAAGGCAATCAGTCATTGCTAGAGAAAATCCAGAAATTAATAGAATAGGGCGTTCTTTGAACTTTTATGATTCGAAAATCAGCAACTATTATGGTGCAATCAAATCAATGGTTAAGCTTGAGAGTTTGAAGGACAATACCATAAATTAAAAATTGGCTATGGCCAATTGTGATCAAGTTACAATTCTAATGAAAACTATATACTTTACTCTTAAATTTAGAATTAAAAAGAAAAAAAAAACATAATTGATAATTGGATCAGGTCACTGCATAAATTCTCTCTACTGCTACAATTATCTACAATTTGGGTTGGATGACCATCCATAATCAGAAAATAAACAAGCCATAGAAGAGAATAAAATTAATAATAAATGAATTTCATTTTGAGACCTTGAAATTTTCCCATATGGAAGGCCTAATCAAATTTTCCCATATGGAAGACCTAATCATCAAAGAATCTCCCCACAATTTTTCAAATGCTTGCAGTATTTTTAGACTTATGGTTCCTTAATTTCAACAAGCTAAGTTTTGCTATTTACTGAAGGAAAAATGCGTTCGTCTAATCAAATATATTAAAGGGCAACCATTATTAATCTGGTACAAGTTAAAAGGACTCTTGAATTTCTTAAGGATTTTGTAGGCCATATTATGTATGACCACAGAAGTCTCATCAAAGGCAGTGGAACTATGTTTTTGTAGGGGATACATGGAAAAGAGAGAGAGAGAGGGGGGGGGAAAGCAATGGAATGCATCCTAAGCAGATGAATAAATATACAATAGCAATATAACCATGGAACATGCTTATAAAGCACAAGATTAAAATAAAAGAAGAAGAGAAAAGTCGGAATCTAAAGTCAATCCAACCCGAATGGTTGCAGAAGTCCAAATTGTTTCCCTATTCTCTCCAATTGATTTTAACTTGCAAGCAAGCAAGCAAACGAAGCATGTAGGGCAGTAACTACGTCAATACATACATATAAAGTTGTAATTGTTGATTTCTACCTAACACTCTATTTGAAAATATTTCTGTCTTAGAATTGATTTGATTTTAAAATAAAAAATAGATTTGATTTAATTTGATTTGATAAATAAAAATTTGTATTCAGAATACATTTTCAAACCCAAACCACACCAGGTTGGACAATCAGCGGCCATTTTAGAAATTTTATCAGTTTAATCAAGAACCCTCTGTTACTCTCTAGGAACATTTGCTCAGAATACATAATCGGATGGCTAAAGGAGAGGTTTCCTAAAACCTAATCTCGACCTTTTTTGTTCTTTCCTTTTTTCTTTTTTCCCCTCTTTCTGAACTTCTTCTTTTCCACCCACATTATAGAAGTGCAAGCATTATTCAGACAATTCCACATTCATGAAACCTCAATCAAACCAAGTGAAGAAGGCATCAAAAAATGATCTTGCAATCATATCACTGATTTCATCAGTAACAAAACGATTGAGAGAGAGAGAGAGAATTAACAGCAGAACTTATATATCTCTAATTAATAACATTGAAGACAACACTGATTAAATAACATCAACGCATGACATCAATCAAGTCCTGCAACACCAGGAAGTAATAACCACCTGCCTAATACAAATATGATGGATGAGGCAAATTTCAACATTAGCTGGATTCAAAGCTTTGTCCAACTGGAAGATCTCTAAACAGATGCCAACGATTCAAGGTACATATGAATCTGACATACGAAATTGATTTCACCTTCAATTTTTTTCCCTTATTTTTTTTTTTTTTTGTTTTGGGGGGGGGAGCACTAGAAACGATTGTTGACATTCTGAAACCAAAATAAGGGAAATTAACACAAAGAGGCTTCGAAATTTAAATTGTAAATATAGGATTATAAGTGCAAATATGAACCACGAATAAGTTACATAGACTTTTTGACTCCTATCTTGGGTGATTACAAGCACCTTCATTCAACAGAAACAGGTCAGTCCCTCCATACAAGGCAACTTCAAAAACAGGTAAAACAGAAATACAGAGAACCAAAACCACATACAAACACGGCAATGAACACACCCTTCGTCGTAAACCCTAATAGAAATCTCAGCTGCATTTCCAGCTTTCACTTGCAATACCTTCCTGACTCCGTTACCCAGTTGAAACACATAGGAGCATTCATGCATGTTCTAGTGTCAAATTTCCTCTCACGCAGTACCTTAGTACCGTTATAAACATCGTAATTGATTCCCTGGCTTCTACCTCGAAGTCACTAATTGTAGAAGCTAACAAATAACATAACCCATTGGCGCAATTCTGTTCTAGTTGCATACGTCTGCTGTGTTGCAAAGACCACATTTACCACTCTTTTTATTTTCTCTCTTTTATTTTTTTTCACGATTCTTGATCAACAAAGGCCAAATATTTTTCCGGTCGCCAAGTAAATCTCCTCCTGCAACGTTATAAACTAATTTCCACCTTAATATTGAATACCGCAGCTTACAAGCACGTCCACTGCTTACTCTCTGAAGACTGGAAGAACAAGTAAAGACAAACGATTCATCCCAATAAGATGCACATGCATTTAAGTCCACACTGGGATAACTAGCTTCAAGGTTTATCCACTGAAACCAAAAAACCTCAAACTTCTCCCCCACAATCTTTCTTGGAAAAGTTTGGTTAGCTGCAAGCCATGGATATATTCTAATTCAACTTCTTCCCAAATAGTTGAAATCTCTAATGAAAGAGTAAGAATAAATAAGCGCCAACCCTGTGCAAAGCAAAGCACACGCATAACTGGTAAATCTATAGCACATATAGCAAGCCACAGTAGCAACCACCTAGCAACTCCACAACCTCATCCAATTTCTCTCTACAGATATCTGACCAGACTTCATCCCAGCAATCTTTCTAACTTCATCAAGATCTATGCACCTACTCGACAGCCTAAAATTAACTTCCAAAGCTACCAACACTGTAATTGATAGCTCCTGAGAAAGCCTCTAGACCTATAGGCTACAACCAACACCTAGCCCAAACAAGCAGCATGTTTTCTGTACCCCACACTGTCTACGTGCCCCTTTCCCTCGTTAAGATTAGTTCTGGTTGAGCTTATGCATCAGCTACCACCCCCAAATCAGGGCTGGCCTCTGCAAGAGTGATGTTAACTGGCTGCCATCCTGACTGATGATGCGTGATCCACTTCTTAGCATTTATCACAAGGTGTAAAATCTGAAGTATGTCACCCAAAGCAAGATCTTTTAAGCACATCTTCTTCATAATAGTAGCAGCTTCATACCTGAGAAGCAAGAAAGCAAATACTTATAGCCAGCAAATCCGAAAAGCCAATGTGACTTGAAGCAAACCAAGACAAATTTACCTGCATTGAGAAGCCATCATTGCAGATCGTCCTGCAAACGATTCAAAAAATTTCTGGATTTCATCCCATGTTGCTTTTGAGTACTGCTTAGGATTACCACCTATGGGGTTCACACATTTCCATAGTTTCTCATTCTTACCGACATATAATTGCAAAGCACCTAAATTCTGTCTTACTACCAGCTGCTGCTCAATCGCACTCTCTAGGGCTTTCTTAACATCAATATTGCGGTGTTTAGGGTCTCCATAACGTACGCAATCAGCTATATTTGTTTCAGTCGGCATGATCTTCTCAGTTTTTAATGTGTCCAAGGCAAGTAAAACTACGCCAATTAGGCCTTGGTTATATTCCGAAGGTTTGGGGCAGTTGGGAGTTCCCCATACTCCATTACCAGATGTACTACTAGTACCCATGGCAGAGGAAGATGATGGCAGAAAGTCTGGACCATTTGGGAACCTGTTGTTTGTTGTGTCATGGAAATGTGACGGTGTATTATACACTGTATGCCCTCTTTTAAGGTTGTTAAAATTTGCATGGTTTGAGGACTCAATTACATAATTTTGTTTCTGCTCTGCTCCATTTTGTGGTTGAGTAGTAGAGCGGCTATTATAATCACTGCTAGAGTATCCAGAAATATTTAGCTTACCAGGCACATTCATTGGAGGACCTGAGGTAAATCTTGGTCCATCAGGCCTCAAAGGTGTCGAATGAGAAGCATGGGTGTGCATATTAGATCCATGTGTATTACCTGGTGCAAAGGCAGGTTGCGAAAGGTGGTTGTTCGGCCTTACTGGCTGCGAATAATGATTTTGGTAAGTGCTCTGAGGAATACTGCCGTTGGTCCAGGGAAGGTCAGAATTGGCAGGAATGAAATTCGCGGCAGTTCCACTTGAGGAGATTCTTTGATTATAAGCACTGGATGATTCCTGAGGGTCTTTGAACTGCTTAGCATGCACATTGTTCTGATCTTCTTGAGCCCCTAATGGCACACTTGAAGTTCTTGAACTATTTGGTTGGCTCATGTTTCTTGAAATAGCTGTTTGGCTCATGTTTCTCCAAGGCTGTTTCGCTTTATGTTTAGTTTCAGTTCCCCTTCCCATATTTGGGAACTTCTGAGTTCCCAAATGAGGGGTTTCATGGAAGAAATCCACAACATGATTTATCTGACTGGGATCAGAAGCCGGACTATGCAATGAGTTGGAATTGGATAAATAGCTAGAGCCACTGTGAGTGAATTGAGGCGAGTCAACATTTGACAGTGGTGGCCCTCCAGCCAAAAGACTTGTCCAGAGCCACACACTCTTTGCAGCAGCGACTAGTGGTGCAGATGCTTTTTGAGGTTGTGCTAGGAGAATATTGTATTTCCTCATGCGCAGCTGATGCAAGGCATTGGAAAGTAAAGTACTGCTTTTTTTTTAGACATTTTTCAATTTTATCTTCTTTGTTTCATCTTCACACACCATATATTCTATTTGGTATTTTTCAATTTTCATTCCGAAAAATAATCATACTAGTGGCAGCGAAATTCTTTGAGGAACTTATCGTCAAAACTTCCTTGCCGCCAACAGCTGCCTAACTTCAGATTCTACATTCACGAGTTGTTCTTCTATCCAATTCAGTTGATTTTTAAATTTTCTTATTTCCAAACCCAAATTAGTTTACTACCTTGAGTTTAAGGAAAGATGTTAGAATATTCTATTTTAGGTTATAATATATTATTTATATAAATTACCTATATTAGAAAATTTTATATTTTAGTTTTTAGTTAGAAATTGTAAAAATGAAAGCTGGATAACTGAATCAAAAATAATTTCCCACACTCAAATGTTGTGGGTGCCTTTGTGTATTTATACTGATTGTGTAAAGATTACAACCAAATCAAAACTCCACAAAATACGCTAAAGAAGTTACAACGGAATGATAACTCAAATACTAAGTCAAAATCAGTTAGTTGTTGCTAACTGTAACCGAAGAAGTAAGCTGATTTGGCATTGATTTGGACTGATCGTCAATATGCCCCCTCAAGCGAACTGGTAGTGGAACAATCCGGAGCTTGTCGCGTAAAGATTCAAACTGAGCCGAAGCAAGAGGCTTTGTAAGAAGGTCTACCAATTGATCTTTAGAGGAAACAAACTTAACAACAATGGATTTGTTGGCAATCATCTCCCGAACAAAATGAAAATCAATTTCCACATGTTTCGTACGTGCATGAAAGATTGGATTTGCTACCTGGTAAGTGGCACCAATGTTGTCACACCAAACTATCGGTGCATTGGGCAGCTGAATCCCAATTTCCCAAAATAAACATAGAACCCAAGTTAATTCTACACATACATTTGCTAAGGCTTGATATTCGGCTTCGGTACTCAAACGAGCAACCTTACGCTGCTTGCGAGATCCCACGAAATAATGTTTGAGCCGAAAAAGATACAAAAACCGACGCTGGATCATTGGTCATGAGAGTTGCCAGCCCAATCAACATCCCCACAGGCTGCAACAGTAGCTGTCAGGTGAGGCTGAAAATACAACTCGTGGTATAGAGTAGACTTGAGATACCATAGCACTCATTTAACCACAATCTAGTGATCCCGTAAGGGATTGTGCATAACTTGACACAACTTGTCGATGGCAAATGATATGTCAGGGCGGGTGAAGGAAAGATAATTAAGGGCACCCACAATGCTACGATAAAGTGACGGATCATCGACTGGATCTCCCGTTTCTTTGGTCAATTGTTGCGTCGATGACATTGGCAAAGAGATAGGTTTTGCACCAAGCATGCCAGTGCATTTGAAAAGGTTGATAATTATCGTTGTTGAGTGAGATGAACATCGTCGGGGTTGCGATTAACCTCCACACCTAAAAAGTAGTGCAGATCACTTAGACTCTTTACTGCAAAGTCAGAGCTTAGAGAAGCAATTAGAGCTGAGATTGCCATAAGTAAGGATCTTGTTACAAGTTTGTCATCAACATATACAAATACCAACTCAGTATGAGAGGCATGTTGTAGTATAAATAACAATGTGTCGGCATGAGAGTTGACTAAACCAAGTGATAGTAATTTCAAGCTCAATCGATGATACCATGCTCGGGGGGCCTGCTTGAGACCATAAAGGGCCTTATGAAGATGACAAACATGGTCGGGAAATTGAGGGTGTATAAAACCCACAGGTTGTTGCATTAAACTTCCTAAAAAATGAAACCGTGCAAAAATGCATTTGAAATATCAAGTTGTTTCATTGGCCAATTCTTTGAAACAGCTAGTGAAATGACAAGTCGAATCATTGAATGTTTCACAACAAGACTAAAAGTTCATTATAGTCCAAGCCCGGCTGTTGGTGAAATCTCTTAGCTACTAAACGAGCCTTGTGTCGATCAATGGTTCCGTCTGCTTTATGTTTGAGGCGAAAAACCCATTTGCATTCGACAATATTCTTGTTTGGAGGACGAGGAACCAAAGTCCAGGTCCCATTGCGCATTAGCGCGTCAAATTCAGTACACATGGCAGCACGCCACTCAGGTACATGGTATCAGAGCTTAAGGATTAAATCTTCATTTTTTTTTCTCCTCAAACACCTTCCTGCCCACCTATAACAATGTCCACCACCACTGAAACAGCTAGTTGTTGCTAACTGTAACCGAAGAAGTAGGCTGATTTGGCGCTGATTTGACACTGATTTGAATTGATTGTCAATAGAAGTAAAGTTTATTTTGGCATATAGATTACTATCATACATACCACTCATTGTAAGTCTATTTAAATGCTTCTTTTTTACCTTTATAATATATATGACAAGATGTATACCTTATAATTTTCTCTCCAATTTTATTATTTCTTGTCTTTTATTTTTTATTTTTAACAATTGGTAACTCAAGTTAATGAGAGGTTTCAGGAGGCTACAGTGAGATTTTACATTGTAAAGGCTGAAATGGTGAGATAAAGAGTCATGATTTAATCAAAGTTTTATTTGATTGAATTAATAAATATTATAATAAATGCCGTTTGATGGAATTATTAAATTTTGATTAAATATGGCCTTTCATGTCACTGTACCATCTTAAATTGCATAAGCCACTATCTTCTCATATGAATTAGACGAATGGTGTTTCCTTCCAACTTTCCGTGGTTGATATTACTATTTTACCAGTCATGTTAATTGGAGAAGGAAATCCCATTAATTCACTCTTTTCAAAAGCTACCGACAGGAATAGAGGAAAATAACACGAGTCATTGAAATTTGCCCTATCTGGGTCCAAAAGTCGACAGCATCTTGACTTTTCATGCAATGAAGTCTCATGGTCCCCAGTTATTGAAATTCGCCTTATCTCGGTCCAAAAGTGGACGGCATCTTTAGCTTTTTTTCAAGCGCGTCCCAATAGGCGGTCCAAAAGTAGAGAGCATCTTCAACTTTATGCAATAAAGCAGCACGAGTGTCCCACTGTCAAAGTGGTCCAAAAGTAGACATGCAACTTCTTGAGCTTTTTTATGCAATAAAACCTCGTCCAAACGGCAATGCGCGCTGGCTACTCAAACCGATACGAAGGAGGCGTTTGAAAGCATCAAATTTTAACAAAAATTATAAAAAGTTAACAAAATTTTTTAGTTTTTTTAATTAAATTTTATCACATATTATTTTTACACAATTTTTTTGTCATCCAAACATTGCTTAAAGGCACGCTCGAAGTAGTAAAAAATTAGTAAACATTAATAAAAATTTTAATTTGTAATTAATTCAGTAAGTAAAAAATTAAAATTTTTTAGAAATTTTAAAGAATTTTTAATAAAATATAATTCCATCAACACACCTTCAATTAAAAACAAACTCGCATATGCCAGCATCTAGATCCAGTGTGAGACAGTGGAAGTTCTACAAAAAAAATATTGTCGTTGATGACCATATGACCATCCCTCGAGAAAGGAAAGACGGATGGTGTTCCCTCCCAAATTCCGATCAGTTGATACTACTAGATAGTAATTTACCAATTACCATTCATATGTTAGTTTATTTTCTTTGATAGTAAAATGGTGCGAAATTGGAGAAGAAAATCCCGTTAATTCACTCTTTTCAAAAGCTATTCAAAAGCTACTAGCAGAAATAGAAGAAAATAACTATCCCCAGTTGCTGAAATTTGAAGCAAAGGGACGACTCCACAAATTTCTGTTCATCTTCCAGATTTGAGCATTGCAGTTCTTTGTGGAATAGAAGCCTCTTCGTCCCAGATACAACCGAGAAAAAAAAAAAAGAATTAATAAACTCGTTTTCTAACTTAATTACTTGCAGTTACCAATATTTCAAAACTAATACCAAAATTAATATTAAAGTGAAAGAGAGACACCTGTTTAAATTATGTCTTGAGGTGTTCCTTTCCGTGGAGCTGAACAGAGTCAGTCACAAACATCAATTTTATAATCAAGTAAGCATTTTCAATTCTTACTTAATAATATTTGGAGTAGTTGATTAGTTACATAAAATAACTGAAACACTTTTCTATTTTAACCACTCCACTTGAATCCTATGGGTAACATCCTCTTCAATCTCTCTACTTGCATAAATAATTGATCGAAGATGCACATGTATTTTTCATTGTCCAAATTAACTCACATGAATTTAAGTAGTTTTACATTTTGTTTTCTAAGAAAAAGTAATTTTTCACCTTGTTATGTAATGGTTTTCTTTTTAGGGAACTAAAATTGTTGAAGGCCTCTTCCTAGACTTTCCTAAACCAAGAGATGTTCAAGCTAATGAAAAGGCATTTAAGAAGATGGTGAGACTCAGGTTGCTTAATCTCAATTATGTTCAACTAACAGTAGGTTATGAAAATATAATTTCTAGAAGCATAGTATTGCTATGCTGGAAAGGCTTCCCTTTGGATTGCATGCCATCAAACCTACAAATGGAGAATTTGGTTTATCTTGACTTGAGTTATAGCAGCCTTAAATATGTTTGGACCGGAACTAAGGTACAACATTAGTTGTCTCTCTTTCAAGCATTAACCACTATATATGTATTGTGATAATTAAATTTTCTCATTTTGCTATTGACAGAGTCTAAATAAATTGAAATTCTTTCATCTCAATCATTGCTCTTCCCTAATCGCAACCCCTGACTTCTCTGGACTCAGCAATCTCGTAGAATTATCACTTAATGACTGTACAAGTTTGGTCGAGATTGGCGAGTCTATTTCATATCTCAACAAAATTGTTGATGTAGATATGAAGAATTGTAAAAAACTTGAGAAGCTTCCCTTTGGCATTTGGATGATGAAATCCTTAGAATCTCTTGATCTTTCTAGCTGCTCCAGTCTAAGAAATTTTGCTGGATTTAAAGGATCACCATCTATATCATGTCATGACTCCAGTTATAGTAGCCCGAAACATGTTTAGGAGGGAACCGAGGTACGACTTTATTTTGCTCTCTTTCAAGCATGAATCAATCACACCGTACACCATATCAAAGTTAAATATTCTCCTTGTTTTTGATAGATTCTAAATAAATTAAAATTCCATTTTCTCAGTTATTGCTTATCACTAATCAAAACCCTTAAATATTCTCCATGTTTTTGACAGTTTCAAAATAAACTGAAAATCCTTCGTCTTAGTCATTGCTCTTCACTGGACAACATCCCCGACTTCTTTGCACTTGACAATCTTGAGAAATTGTTGCTTGATGGATGCACAAATTTGACAGTGGTTGACAAATCTATTTCACGTCTCAACAAACTCAGTGTCCTAGATATGAAGAATTGTAAAAAGTTCAAAACGCTTTCCTTTGGCATTTTGATGTTGAAATCCTTGGAATATCTTGACCTGTCTAGCTGTTCCAATCTAGAAAATTTTGTTGGATTTAAAGGATCACCATCTACATTATTGTATTCATTCTTTTCATCTTGGATATTACCAACAAGGAACGTAGGTTCTGTTGATTTGCAAGTGGCCAAGAGTTGCTTAAAGCGATTGTCTATGGCAGGCTGCAATCTGTCACATATACCCAATGAAATTGGGTATTTGACGTCATTAGAGGAGTTGGATGTTTCACAAAACAATTTCAGTACCCTACCCGACAGTATTGGTGACTTGCGTCAGTTGTCGCTTCTCGATGTAAATGGAAGTGGAAGGCTCCAATCAGTTCCAAAGCTTCCACCAAGTTTATCAGCTATGTTTGCATACAGCTGCTTATCATTAGAAAGCATATCAATGGAATCGAACTGGCATAATAAAGATGGGATAACGGTGGTATGTTATGAAAGCCCTAAATTAGCTGAGAACAATTTTGTTGATAGATGCATCAAAGGACTACTGAAGCGCAAGGTACTCTCTCCCTCTTTATGTGTGTATATATAAATAACAATTAAAAAAGGACTATGGTTGTTTGAAAAATTAAAATTGTTGATGTTATCCTACTCATCATCCAGATATCATTGCAAGATCAGTTTGAATGAATATTTTAACGTCAAACCTTAGTAAGAAAAAAAAAATAAATTAATTTATATTAACACATGATTTGTTGGAACAGGAAACATCTGCAATTGGAGGTTCCTTTGACATTTATCTTCTAGGGGCAGAGGTTCCCAATTGGTTCGAATACCGTAGCACGGGGTCATATTTATCTTTCGTGGCATCGACCAAAATCCTGGGGTGGATAGCTTGTGCAACTTTCACACTTCCCAAAGGAACTTGTAATCCTGAGGCTCCAAGGTATGTATTCCGGAAGAATTCCAGTGTCTGTCCAAGAGCTCACGGGGCAACTTATCTATTCGGTTTTCCGACGATGGTTCATAAGATGAATGTGATGTGGTTTTCCTATTTACCATTCTCAACCATTAAAATGCGGGTAAAAAGCGGAGATGAAGTGAAGATCCGGCTAAAATTACCTTATAATTGTGCGGACTATTTCCAATTGATTGAATGGGGCATTTCACTCATTCCCAAGGATGAGGATCAAGAAGAAGAGGATGATGATGATGATGAGGAAGAAAAACGTGTGGAGGAGGCCTTGCTAATTCCATACTGGGGGATGTACCCGTATGATAGGATCATGAACACGAGTCGCTGGCAGGAGTATAAAGAAAAATTGGATAAATTGGATTTTTAGAGAAAGATAAAGAAATGAAGGAGGATGTGGAGGAGGAGGAGGATAAGGAGGATGAGGAGGATGAAGTGGAGGTGGACTGGGGAGAAGAAGGCGAGGAAGAATAAGAGGAGAAAAGATATGGAGGAGGAAGAGGAGGCTGAGGTGGACGGGAACCGAAAGCTGCCCTAAGCGAAACACCCTCCCCCCTCAAAAAAATAAATAAATAAATAAATAAAATACTATAAAGCATGGAGACTGTGAGTACATGAAACGCATGCATTAAAATGTGTGTGTTTTGTCGATCAATTGTTTAATTAGTTTTATACAAATCTACTGCTAATTCTCAATCTTGTAAATTGAAAATACATAATATTATTTTCGACATTGTTAGTTGAACTAAGCAACATGTTACAGTATATAAAGATCAAAGAGAGGTTGTTCAACAATCTCATGTGTTAGCTAAAGGACATTAGACAATAGTTTATTATAATTTTTTTGGTTTTCGTTTTACTAGTTAGAGGAGCATGCAGCTTGCAAGTTTAAGATTCAATAAAATAAATTTCATGTCTAACATTACTCCAAATAAAACTACAACAAAATTTAAAAGGAAAATGTTCACATTACGGCCCGTTTGGTAATATTTTTATTTTCTATTTTTTTGTTTATCTTTTTAAAATTTTGTAAACTGGTAACAGAAATATATTTCTTAAATCTATTTACCTTTTTTTATTTCCAAAAAAATGAAACTTAAACAAAAAAACATAAAAAAAAAAGGTATTCTCTATTTTTTTTTGTTACAAATGTTTTATCAATTCTAATACTTTTTCCATTTTTGTTAAATCATATTAAAACAAATTATTTTATTTAAATATTTCATTAAATTAAAATTATTTTAAAAAAATAATATAATTAATTAAATTAATTAAAAATATATATTATTAATTTATTTCTAATAAGTAATTAAATTAAACTAGTTAATTTAATTAATCAAAAATATATATTATTAAATTATTTATAATAAATAATAAAATAAAATTTATTAATTTAATTTAATAAATAATTTAACTAACATAAATATATTTTATTAAATTATTTTGAATAAATATTACAATTAAATTATTTGATTTAATTTAATTTAATAATTAACTTAAAATAGTAAATTTAGCTAATATCAAATATATTTTTTAAATTATTTTTAATAAATTTCATAATTAAGTTAAATTAATAATTAATTTAATTTATTTAAGATGAATTATATTTTATACAATTATTTTTAGTAAATAATATAATTAAATTATAATTAATATATTTTATATTTACTGAATTAAATGATATAATACTTATATTTTATTCAATTATTTTTAATAAATAATTAAATTAAATTAAATTAATATAAAATATATTTATCAAATTCAATTAATTTTTAAAAACTAATAAAATTAAATATTTTATGAAAATAGAAAATTAATGATTATAAATAAAATTGTATTTTCAAACACAGTTTCAGTTTTTATTTTAAGAAAAAAAAAAGACAGCAGAAAATATAAGCATATAAACATAAGTAAAAAAATGACAGTATGACCAAATGGCTCTTACATATATAATAATAAATTCATTTTCTTTATCCAAAGATCCCGAAGAACTAACAATAAAGTCATCTTTATTTGATACATTGAATCAACAAATAAAAATTATACTAAGTTAAAATAATTATTGTCCCATTCAAAAACTAAATCCATTCTTATCTGTAGGTTAGCACCCTTACTGGCTTTCAACTCAACTTATTAGTTGCAGCCTTCTCATAGACTTTTTCTTTTCAGTTAATATTGTCAAAGTAGTCGTTGCAATAAAAAAAAAAAAAAAAAAAAAAAAAAACACTTACCTCATATGAAGGCAATCAGTCATTACTAGAGAAAATCCAGAAATTAATAGAATAGGGCATTCTTTGATCTTTTAAGCATGTTTGATTTGAAGATCAGCAACTACTGTGGTGCAATCAAATCAATAGTTAAGATTGAGAGTTTGAAGGATGATACCATAAATTAAAATCGGCTACAGCCACTTGTGATCAAGTTGCAGTTCTAATGAAAACTATTTACTTTGCTCTTAAATTTAGAATTAAAAAAAAAACATAATTAATAATTGGATCAGGTGATTGCATAAAATTCTCTCCACTGCTACAATTATCCACAACTTAGGTTGGATGATTATCCATAGTTAGAAAATAAACAAGCCTTAGAAGAGAATAAAATTAATAATAAATGAATTTCATTTTGGGACCTTGAAATTTTCCCATATGGAAGACCTAATCACAAAAGAATCTCCCCACAATTTTTCAAAAGCTTGCAATCTTTTTTTTAGACTTCTGTTTCCTTTCAACTGGCTTAGTTTTGCATTTTACTGAGGAAGAATGTCTTCGTCTAATCAAATATACTAAAGGGCAATCATTACTGATCTGGTACAAGCTAAAAGGACTCTTGAATTTCTTAAAGGATTTTATTGGCCATATTATGTATGACTATAGAAGTCTCGTCAAAAGGCAGTGGAACTATGTTCTTGTAGGGGATATACGAAAGAAAGAAAGAGGAAAAAAAAAAAGCAATGGAATGCATGCTAAGCAGATGAATAAATTTATAATAACGATATAATGATGGAACATGTTTATAAAGCACTAGATAAAATAAACAAAAGAAAAAAAATCAGAATCCAAAGTCAATCCAACTCAAATGGTTGCAGAAGTCCAAATTGTTTCCCTATTCTCTCCAATTGATTTTAACTTGCAAGCAAGCAAGCAAACAAAAGATGTAGGGCAGTAACTACGATAATATATAATATATAAAGTTGTGATTGTTAATTTCTACCTAAAACTTCATTTGAAAATATCTCCCTCCTAAAATTGATTTAATTTTAAAATAAAGCATTGATTTGAATTGATTTAATTTAATTTGATAAATAAAATTTTGTATTTAGAACACATTTTCAAACTCAAACCACGCCAGGTTGGACAATCAGGGACCATATTAGAAATTTTATTGCTTTAATCAAGAACCCTCTGTTACTCTCTAGGAACCAGGGGAAGTAAGGCCACCATTTGCTCAGAATACATAATCGGATGGCTGAAGGGGAGATTTCCTAAAACCTAATCTCCACCTTTTTTTGTTCTTTTCTTTTTTTTTTCTCCCGCTTTCTGAACTTTTTCTTTTCCATCCACTGTATAGAAGTGCAAGCTTTATACAGACAATTCCACAGTCATGAGCACTCAATCAAACCAAGTAAAGAAAGCATCAAAAAATGATCCTGCAATCGTAATATTACTGATTTCATCAGTAACAAAACGATTGAGAGAGAGAGAGAGAGAGGGAGATTAACAGCAAGACTCATATACCTCTAATTAATAACATTGAAAACAATGCTGATTAAATAACATCAATACATGGCATCAATCAAGTCCTGCAACTCCAAGAAGTAATAACCACTTGCCTGGTACAAATATGATGCATGGGGCAAGTTTCAACATAAGTTGGATTCAAAGCTCTATCCAATTGGAATATCTCTAAACAAATGCCAACGATTCAAGGTACATATGAATCTGATTTATGTAATTGATTTCACCTTTTTTTTTTTTTTTTTTTTTTTTTTTTTTTTTGGAGCACTAGAAACGATTGTTAACATTCTGAAACCACAATAATGAAAATTAACACAAAGAGGCTTCGAAATTTAAATTGTAAATATAGGATTATAAGTGCAAATATGAACCACGAATATATTACATAGACTTTTTGACTCCTGTCCTAGGTGATTACAAGCACCTTCATTCAACAGAAGCAGGTCAGTCTCTCTGTACAATGCAACTTCAAAAACAGGTAAAAGAGAAATACAGAGAACCAAAACCACATACAAACACGGCAATGAATACACCTGTCGTCGTAAACCCTATTAGAAATCTCGGCTGCATTTCCAGCATTCACTTGCAATACCTTCCTGACTCCATTACCAAGTTGAAACATATAGGAGCATTCATGCATGTTCTAGTGTCAAATTTCCTCTCACGCAGCACCTTAGTACTGTTATAAACATCATAGTTGATTCCCTGGCTTCCACCTCGAAGTCACTAATTGTAGAAGCTAACAACTAACAAAACCCATTGGTGCGATTCTGGCTCTAGTTATATACGTCTGCTATGCTGCAAAAGACCACATCACCACTCATTTAATTTTCTCTCTTTTATTTTTTTTCACGATTCTTGAGCAACAAAGGCCAAATATTTCTCCGTTTGCCAAGTAAATCCCCTCCTCCTGCAACATCATAAACTAACTTCCACCTTAATATTGAATACTGCAGCTTACAACCACGTCCACTGCTTACTCTCTGAAGACTAGAAGAACAAGTGAAGACAAACGATTCATCCCAACAAGATGCATACACATTAAGTCCACACTGGGATAACTAGCTTCAAGGTTTATCCACTGAATCCAAAAAACCTCAAACTTCTCCCCCACGATCTTTCTTGGAAGAGTTTGGTTTGCTGCAAGCTCTGGATATATTCTAATTCAACTTCTTACCAAATAGTTGAAATCTCTGATGAAAGAGTAAGAATAAATAAGCACCAACCCAGTGCAAAGCAAAACGCACACGCATAACTGGTGAATCAATAGCACTTATAGCAAGCCATAGCAGCAACCACCTAGCAAATTTTTCAATATTTCACTTTTACATTACTTTAACACTAACTTTTGATTTTCTTTTTTTTTTAATTTTTTTTAAAACTCCAAGCAATAATAAAATTTTTTCCTTTCCCTTTCTTCTTGACTGGTTTTATATTAAGTGGATTTGGTCATATAACAATTCTCACCCACATAAAAATTAATCTTGAGGATCTTGTCCTCAAGGTGAATATAGTCTGAAAATGGAAAAGTAGATTTCCCCAAATAACATTTTCTCCTAAAGGGATGCTCTGATGAACCAGATCTTTAATGATCATTATCGCCTTAGGAAATGTTTGGTACAAAGTTAAAATTTTAGGAGTAAAAAGACTATTGGGGTAATTATTACACAAGTAATAGTTAATAGAATAACAACTTTATGATACTTATATTTGAATTAAAAAAGTAATTACTATCTAGTAATAATTATATTATATATGTTTGGAATGCTAAAAAATTTTATAAGTGTAAAAGTTAATTATGTTTAAAATAAGGGTAAACTGATTAGGGGTATTTAATTTTAGTAAAACATTATAATAAAATAAATTGTCATAATAATTTTATTTTAACAAAATATATATCATTAAATATATATTCTAAAATAAAAATATTAATTATAAAAAATAATTTTATCATATATTAATATTTCAATAGAAAAAGTTTTTAGTAATAAATTATTATTTGTTAAAAATTATTTTTTGATACAATAATTTTCAATTGCAATTAAAAGAGAACGATGATAAATTGCAAATTCTTGAAAACCAAATAACCCCTGACCCATATACCCAATTTAATCAACCCAATTTATCCTGAATGCTATTACTAAATTGATTTGCGAAGATAACTTCTAGAAATTTGGTATTAAGAAAAAATTTTGAAATAATTAAATTTCCTAGCCTTAAAGGGACGATTGTGAATTACTAATTCTTAAAAACCAAATAATCCTTAACTAGTTTATCCAATTTAATTAACCTATTTTTTTTTTTTTATTGTTGTTACTAGCGTACATTGGTTATGTTTTTTATCATGCTCCTCCATTAATTTGATCATATATTTTTTTCATGCTAGTCATTGATTATTGAATTTGTAGGAACTGCTCATACTAAGCGCCTGTCATCTTAACTTCCATCGTTATTGAATCTTGTAATTGTCATTGCCAGATAAAGGCACCAGGCAAGGTTTTTTGATACCACTTGATAAGAACCTGGTTATTGGAAAAAACATGAAAAAGAAAATGAAACAAACGAATTTTGCTCGAGAGAAAATCTAACTGTCCCAATTGAGAAACAATTCTAACCTATAAAAAATAAAATAAAATAAAAATAATAGTGTTTGGCAAAGAGTAGATGAAATCATAATCAAAAGATAGAGAGGGACTAGTAGTTGAGAACCTAGACCTCTGGTCCACCTCGGCACCTTGAAGCACCGAAATTCACCTGTGGCATACTCCTAGTTTCCTTCGTGTGTGAATATTTTTTTCATCGGGATTCAGGACTCCTATTGGAATCACGAAAGCAATGGACTAGGCTAAAACCATTCCGGGAAGTTGAAAATATTCTTCACATTGCAAACAATGTAGCAGTAAAATATCTTGTGGTATACCAAATTTTAGTTTCTAAAGATCATTCATGGAGACTATGCCCATGACCACCATAAACGTATGTACAATGGAATGGATAGGAGTAATCCCTTACCAGCACAAGACCTCTCTCAAACAAGGGGTGTACGGGGAAACAAACCCCCCCTTAATAGAAAGAATAGGTCAGATTGCCCATTCCCATTCTCGATAAGGTCGGAGCTAGACTCGAGTTTTAAGACATCATGAGGGACCCTAAAATCCCCCCATAGATGTTCTAAACCCTTTTGCCTCTCAACCGAATGGCTATACCAGCCATTTTTCAAGGGAGTGCTATGGGCCAATCCAAGATTTTAGGTATGTCTGCGCTAACATAAAATTTTAGATTCGCGTGAGCTGATTCACAAGAATTTAAAGTAAAATAAAATGAACTAAGTTATAATAAATTGGATTAGAAAAATTTATATTGGTTAAATTTAAAAAATAAAAAATTTATTCTAAACAAAAAAATTGGGCGGGCCACCTAGGTTACATGAGCCCAAGTATGCATCCGCCACTATGCCATGGATACTAATGAGCTAGTCTCTGCATTGCCTGAGGAATCGGTCTTCATCACTGAGCCACTTCTCATCTCTCATGATGTAATGGGCTTCGGGAATGGTTCCGAGCCTTATGCCCAGATCAGTTTTTTCCTCTTGCAGCCAGACAGTCGGTGGATATTAAACTCTACCTATCAACGGTGGTATCGTAAAGATAAGTTTATACTTGCTTGCGTTAATGCTACTTTGTCCCCGAAGGTTCTTAGTTCTGTCCATGGCATTAAATCTTCAAAACCAGTTTAAGACTTCATTATCAAATCAGTTTGCTCCTCAATCTTGTTCCACGATATATTAATCTTTTGCAGCACTAGTTGATAGACATTAACTAGGATAATCGTTCTTGTGCTATGTACTTCGGTTAGGCCAAGAATCTTGTGGCCCAACTCACCTCGACTGGACAGAAATTTGACGAGGATGACCTGGTTTCGCCCTTTCTTGGTGGCTTAGATTCATCTTTTCTTCCCTTTCAGAGTTCCATCAACATTGCCACACGTGACAAGCAAAATGTCCTTTGTTGATTTCAAGCTGAATTGATCTTCTCTGAGAAACTTCTTGAGTCTTGACTCATACCAAAAGATCATTCGACATAATCCTTCATTTACTTTATTTGGTAGCTAGCCTCCCCAATAGTTAATCGGAACAATCTCTGAATAGTACCAATGGTGTTTCACTGAACCGAGAGTCATATCAATTTTTTTTTTTTTACTCCAAATCACAATGCTTTGGATTGTTTCCGTCGTTTTGACTTGCTTCTAAGGATCTGAGGGTGGTCAGCATCCTCCTTAAATTTGCCATAGTAGTAGCTCAAGTTAATGGGGGGTTTGAGGGAACCGCAATGAGGTTTTACACTGCAAGAGCTGAAGTGGTGAGACAATGATTGAATTAATAAATATTGTAATAAATGCTATTTGACAGAATCAATAAAATTTAATTAAATCGTGGCCCTTTATCTCACCACTTTAATCTCTGTATAAAATTAATAAACTTTAATTAAATCATGGCCTTTCATCTCACTACTTCAATTCCTGCAGTGTAAAATTCACTGTAACCTCTCTCCTGCAACCCATGTTAATGCTGCCTTTTCTTCTAAAACAATGAGCATTAATGCTGGTGGTAGCACCTGGCCTTTGTGCAGATTCCGGCGTTAATCAACACATTACAATGAATTTTGGATAGCTCTATCCTGGGAAAAGAGTAAACAACCACCTTTTGTTGCTTCTAAACATGAAACTGCATTCACCACTGGAACTTATCCACAGTGATGCATGTTTGGTTTTGTTCAACTCTGTTTGTTGATAGACGTTTATCTAGTGTAATTTTAATAGATGATTTTTCTTGGTTTTATCCCTTGCAATCAGAGGTTGATGCGCACTAATAGTCGTTTGTCTGATTCAAGCTTCTTGTTCAAAACCAAATTTTCTGCTAAGAGTAAAAAGATAGAGGGGAGAATATGTTGAGCAATTTTTTTTTTTTTTTCAAAAGCTTTTTTCAGATAGTATTATTTAACATTACCTGAGTTGTTACACTGCTTAACAAAATGGCGTGACAAAACAATAACATTGGTATATAGTGGATATTGGCCTAACCCTCCTTGCTCAATCAGGCTATTATTATTATTGATCTAAATTGGCGTAGAAAATTTATACTTTATTTATTTTTAAATAATAAAATATTATAAAAAGTAGCAAAATTCTCTATTACCCAAAACGAAAAACTACTCTCCTTTTATAAATTCTCTCTCTTGTTATGATCCAGCTAATGAAAAGAAAGAAAATACGAGTAAAATGTTTTTTCTCTTTATTTTTTCTTTCTATCCACAAATTTATGCTTCAATCGTAGCATAACAAAATATATGCAGAGGGAAATTTGAACTAAAATTTATTTAATCTCAAAAATAACCCTAATAAAAAAAGTATAGGTAGAATGGGGATTCATGCACCAAAATATTAGGTGAAAAACTTTGAAAGGAAAGGACAGTTAAATCTAGACTAACATAATATTTAGTGGATGGTGGGACTAGCGGGCCAAGCTCAAACTCAAATCAACACTAGTTCAATTAAAAAAGCAAACTTGAATTGCATATGCCACCATCTTCCCATGTGAATTAGACGGACTCCAACTTTCCATCGTTGATATTACAAATTTACCAGTCATGTTAATTGGAGAAGGAAATCCCATTGATTCACTCTTCTCAAAAGCCACCGACAGAAATAGAGAAAAATAACCCGAGTTATTGAAATTTGCCTTATCTGGGTCCAAAAGTCGACAGCATCTTTAACTGTCATGCAATGAAGTCTCATGGCCCCCAGTTATTGAAATTTGCCTCAGCTGGGTCCAAAAGTTGTCGGCCTTTTTAGCTTTTTCTCATGCGCGTCCCGATAGGCGGTCCAAAAGTAGAGAGAATCTTCAACTTTTATGCAACAAAGCAGGACGAAGCGCGTCCATGTGATCCAAAAGTAGACAACTTCTTCAGCTTTTTTAAGCAATAAAACCTCGTCCAAACGGCAATGCGTGCTGGCTACTCAAACCGATACTAAGGTGGCGTTTGATCTCAAAATAACCATGATAATGCAGCAGTAGGTGCAATGGGATCTCATGCACCATAAAAAGCTTTGAAAGAAAAGGAGTGTGGAATCTAGACTCACATATTGACATGAAAAGCAAAAATAATATTATTTAGGCATCGTTTGGAGTGTAATAAAATTCCCCAAAATTTCAATAATCTCTATAACTCGTTACAATTCGCTATCACACTTTTACTTTTCTCACATTTACTAATTTTAAAAAATTTCAATACTTTACTAAAAAAATAGAAAATTCGTAATGAGACTAATCGAGTGTAATTTTTTTTTTTATAATAATATTCTTTACGTCGAAAACTTTCAAACGAATACCATTGTCACTAATTTATCTCTATTTTTTTAATCTATTAGAACGAATTTAAGCAAACCATTCTAACAGTTTACCGATATAGAATCCATTAGAACGGATTTGAAAGGCCATTTTAACAATTTTGACATTATTTAGAGAGAGAAAAAGTATTTTTTGAACCCGTTAAAACGGATTTAAGAAACCTTTCTAACGGTTTTGACACTGTTCATCTCTAAAAAACGCAATTTGAAAAGAAACACTAAACGCCTTTTTTTATTCCAAATCATTTTTTTTTTTTTTTATTACTCCAAATACTACCTTAGTGGTTAGTGGATGGTGGGGGCTAGTGGTCCAAACTCTTAACCTACACTAATTCAATTAAAAACAAACATGTATACGCAGGCATCTAACCAATGTGAAACTGTGGAAGTAGTAAAAGAATAAAAAATAGTGGAGTTGTTGATGACTATTGACCATCCCTCGAGCAAGGAAGGACGGATGGTCTTTCCTCCCAAGTTCCCATCAATTGATTGGTGTGTTTAGAACTATATAAAATGATATAGAATTGTGAAAGTTAGTATTTTATATTTTGTGTAGTGAATAAAAAATTTAAAATTTATATTTTCGTAATTTGTATTAATTTGTATTTATAAAGATTTGTATTTTTTTATAACTCTAAACGTTGCCTAAATACTTATTGTTGGAAAATTTGGAATTAAATAGGAAATGGTGAATGAGAAATTGCATTTTCCATAGAGCACTCTTGAATTGGAAAGTGTGAAAGGCTAAGTGGAAAGTGTGAAAACACTTGTCCCACATTGGAAAAGAGGTAAGAGGTTAAGTGTTTCATATATGGTTAAACTTTTTATGAGTGGTAACCAATGTTAAGTATACTATGCCTCGCGCGCACGCACAGGGGGGTGCAAATCCTACGCCTCGACGGAGGCCCGATAAACTTCTGTCGTGTGCAAGGGCGCGACCTGCGGACACGAAAAATGGGTCTCGCGAGTGGTCCAGTTTTAGCCTTTTAATTATCCACCAGCAGTTACAGATATTGGCTTAATTATGTAACAGGTTTAATTTAAATTAATTCTGTAACTGCAGCAGGTTAATTCCTAGTTTGCCCCCTCTTCCCCATCTATATATACAGCCTTTTCCCTGCTTAAAAAATTAACCAGCAGCAAAAAGGCTCTCTCTTCATCTTATTTCTTCTCTGCGTATTTCCTCTTCTAGTGATAGTGTTCTGCGTTTGTTTATTGTTCGCTGCGTATTTCCTCTTCTAGTGATAGTGTTCTGCGTTTGTTTATTGTTCGCCGAGAGTATCGAAGTCTGTGTTATCTTCGGTGCTGTTGTTAACCGTTGTATCCTGGGAAACAGACGTCCATATAACCTCACGCACAGGTAGAGGGGACGAATCTGTTTTAAGGAAACTGTGTACATCACAGTCCTCGGTCTTCCTGCATTTTCTGTTTTATTCTGATAATATATATATATATATTATTGCAACTGTTATTTGAAGAAATAATAATAATAAAAATATATATATATTTCTGCCTCTCATTTCATTGTTTCGTGGAAGTCATCTTTTCTTTTAATTTAATTTTAATTTAGTTTCCTCCTTCTTATTTTTATTTTCAACACATATTTACCAGTCGTATGATAGTTTATCTTTATTTCCTTTGATATAAAAAATTGTGCGAAACTGGAGAAAAAAATCCCATTAATTCACTCTTTTCAGAAGTTACTAACAGAAAATAGAGGAAAATAACTATCCCAGGCCAGTTATTGAAATTTGACGCAAACGGACGACTCCACAAACTTCTGTTAATCTTCCAAATTAGAGCATTGCAGTTCGTTGTGGAATAGAAGCCCCTTCGTCCCAGATACAACCAAGAAAAAAAAAAACGAATTAATAAACTCATTTTCTAATTTAATTACTTGGAGTTATCAAGATTTCAAAACTAATACCAAAATAAATATTAAAGTGAGTGAGAAACCAGTTAAGGGTGCGTTTGGAGTCTAAAAAAAACGAAAAATTTTCAAAAATGAAATTTTATTGGAGTTTAGAATATAAAAAATTATTATGAAATAATTGTTGGATGTTTATATTTGATTTGATATAAGTTGTTAAAAATTATATGAAGTGACACATGACAAAATTATAGTGGAGGATTTTGAAAATTTTTGGGATTTTGTGTAACTTTTTGTATAAATGTCAGATCAATTTTTTTAAAAATTTGTCAAAACTCGTTGCAATGCGCTATTTTGATTCATTTTAACGAATTTTAATAACTTTTAAAATTTTTTAGAGTTTAAAAAAGATGAAACGTTTGGAGTTTTTTGGGAAACCTTTAAACTTTTTTGACGCTCGAAACGCAGCCTAAACTATGTCTTGAGGTATTCCTTTCCGTGGAGGGGAACAGAGTTGGTCACAAACATCAATTTTATAATCAAGTAAGCATTTTGAATTCTTACTTTGGGTCGGTTTGACATAAAAAATCTCTAAAAAATTTTATAAATCTTCAACAACCTCTCTACTTCTAATTTTTCTGTTATCACTAATATAAAAATATTTTAATATTTCGCTAAAAAAAATCTAAAAATAAGTTAACCGAATGTATAAATTTTTTATACAATCATATTTTTTGTGTCGAAACCTTTCAAATGGGTACCATTGTCGCTATTTTTTTGTAAATTTTTTTAAATCCATGAAAACAGAATTGAAAAACAATTCCCATAGTTTACTATTTTTAAAAAAAAAAAACTAAAATTAACTTTAAATTATATTTTATTTTAATTTATCTTATTTTTCTTATTTCAAACGGCGCATTTGTAATATTTGGAGTAGTTGAGTGCCAATTTCCAAGAAAGCAACGTCTAGACGGGCGTCTCCAACACTGGCTTTATAATTATTTACATTGTGTGTGCAAGCCACTCAACAGGGAAAGAAGAGATATAGATACCCTATATATATTTCCCTGTTTTTCTAACGAAGGCACAAGTCCACAAACCTTCATTAACCTTACCAGATTTGTGCAGGCTGCTTAATTATTGGGCAATGAAATCTTCCTCTTCCTCTTCCTTTTCCTCTTCTTCTTCTTCCAGATCACCACCACAACACAAATATGACGTCTTCTTGAGTTTCCACGGAAAAGATACCCGCAAGAGCTTCACTGATCATCTGTATGCGGCGTTAGTGCTGCATGGGATTGTCACATTCAAAGATGACATAAATCTCAACAGAGGAGAAAATATTAACTATGGACTACCGAAAGCAATTGAGGAGTCTAGAATTTCCGTCGTTGTTTTCTCAAAAAATTACGCGGAGTCAGAGTGGTGCCTCGAAGAGCTTGTGAAGATGATGGAGTGCAGCAAGAGATCGCACCAACCGCACACAGTTCTACCCATCTTTTATGACGTTAAACCCTCGGAGGTGGGGGCACAGAAGGGCAGCGTTGCGGATTCGCTAGCCAAGCACCAAAACTGTGGTCCTAAAGTGGAGAAGTGGAGAGAAACTCTTCATGAGTTCGCCAATTTGTCTGGTTACGTCATAGGGGATTTGTTCAGCGGGTAATTTCTCTATTCTCCTAAAATTCTGATTTGTGTGTCGAGAATTGATCATCTTACGTGGATGTAACTAGGTTTATTAATGAATTGAATATAGTCCAGATCCGATCGGGATCAGATCTAATAATATTATATTAGATCTGATTAATGACTCAATAAATCTAAATTTATTGAATTTAATGATCAATAAATTTAGATTTAGATGTGGATAGATCTATTAGATACATTATTTTTAAAAATAAAATATTTAAAATATATTTAAAAATAAAAAATTTACATGGAATAAAATTATTTTAATTATTTTACTCTATTATATATGCATATATATATATATATATAAAGCATACATGAAAATAACTATATTTATAGTGATTGGGCAAACAAAAATGATACAGCAACGACAATAATAGAAAATGCTCTTAATTAGCAAATGAAAAAAATATTTAACAGAAAACAAAAGATTTCATCATTACTCAATTGATGACCATCTTCACAGTAATTCCAATTCAAAATGAACATGACAAAAAAAAAAAATGAAAAAGGGAAATGGAAAACTGCGATCGTAAAGTGGAGAAATGGAAAGAAGCTCTTCAGGATTTCGCCAATTTGTCTGGTTTCGTCATGGAGGATTTGTCTAGCGGGTAATTTCTCTACCCTCCTAAATTCTGATTTGCATGTCAAGAATCAAGCATCTTGTGTGGAAGTGAAAGGTTAGAAATTTTTATTACACAGTATAGATTGTTGGAGTTCAATGATATCACAAATTTAATAGATAAAGATATAAACAAGAAACAGAATAGACAAAAATATATAAAAGAAGTGGCTGGCGGTCTATGAGATTGAGAAGTGTTTGTCCTAAAGTCAATGATCCTTTCTATGTGGAGGTGTTATTGGATTGGAGTGGCTTCAAGATTCAACCCAAATTACTTACAAGCAATCTCCTCAGAAGTCACGTCTACTGGGAAAATTTAGACCGTTGTTACCCACAAAACAAATAAAGTATAGGAAAAAAAAAAAAAACAGATAGGTATGGGAGATATAGAAAAAGTTTTGTTAAATTTGAAACACGAAAGAGAAGTCCTGAATTTATAGGACTTGATGATTCATAATCTCATAATAAACCAACGTCAATTAAAATAGTTCAAATTCCTAAGGACTTTTTTTCTAGGTAATAGACATTCTAAAAAAAATAAAAAAGATAAAATCTTAAATACATTGAGATCAATAAATTAGAAAATAAAGTTCTAAAACTTTAAATGTATTATATTTTTAACAATCCCCACAACATTTTAGAATTTAAAAAAAAGATATAAGAAAATAATATCAACAACATTAATACTGTGTAATAGGTGTAAGTATATTTTGAACTTGAAACTTGCTCTTAGTGTTAACAATCTCTCTCTAAAGGATCATAGTGGACTAAGTCTTGAACTAGACCCTTTGAACCAAAGTTTGATATGTGACGCACACAGTACCGACTTTTAGACATAAGGCTACTAACAGCCATGCACTAATTTTTATTCTCATGAGAGGCTATGGAGAAGGGCCCAATTCTCTTAGTCACAACCTCACAACAACTCCTATTTAGGTGAATTCTCCAAGAATATATGTGGCATATACCTTGTGAGAGTTTGCCCGCTTTAAACTCATTCAGGGTTAAGTCCTTCCTCAATATCACATTTTCACAGTACAGATGCCATAGAGATGAGCAAGAGAACAATTAAAAAAAAATCTCTGTGTATAATTAGTGCATTTGGAAATAAGTCACGTAATATAGATTATTATTACCAATTGAACTTTCTTAATGGGGCTTCCAATTGCAAAGGTTGGGATCAACTACTCACAGTTTTGGCAAAATTTCATAAATTTCTTTCATCAACTTACTAATTTGGTCTTCTTTGAAACTATAATTGTTCAAAACTTTATTGGTTATTGGTATTTGATCATATTCTCAAGTTGATTGTTAATTAAATTTAAATTCATCGATGTATTGTTATTAATTATTTTTTAATATATTGCTTAAAGTTATAGAATTACTTGAAGTGAAACTCTTATGTTCTTGTTTTAAACAGAATTTTAACTCTCCATTTGAGTACGTTATAAAGAATTAATTGGTCAGTTGAATATTCGAGAAACAAAAACTCCTAAAACATTTTAAGAAAATGATAGAACTGGCTAATAGTATTGAACTTGAAAATTTTGATAGCCAACACTTTCGTAAGTGGCAAAAGTAAATCAAATATTGACTAACTGTGTTAGGCCTAATCTCTGCCATAAATGACATATATGAAAACCATGAAGTATCAAATTGGATCTCTAATGAACAAATCAAATTCCATTGTCATAACCATACTTTAAGTGTCTTGTCTGACCATCATTCCCTGGGTTTCATAACCGGAGGGGTGAGTTAATTAACCCCATGCCACCCCACAATCCATCACAAATCCTAAATAGAGCCACATAACCATTATAGAGCAGACATATAAAATAAAAAGTAATAATAATTAATACAAAAAGAAGACTTGGTTAAGACTGAGGAATTAAGCTCCATTCTAATGCTCAAATTATAATATTCGAACCAAAGGACCAGTACAACTATATTGGAAAAACAAGAAAACAAACAAAACTATCTCTCTCTATGGGAAAATCCAAGTGTGTTAACAGTCCAAAATACTCCCCAAAATATAGTAGGACCCATCTATGCTTCAACCTTTACACCTGCAACATAGTCTATAGGGATGTGAGCACTAAGTTTATGGGTGCCCACGATGCTCACATAGGCAAATATAATATGCAGCATGAACCTATCTTGACACTATCATGCAAGGAATATCAACAACAACTTGATAATCATAATAACATCATCATATCATAATATTTGATACGATAAACCATATATCAGGTAAAATGTCCCTGACAGTCCAAATATCTTCTTATTATCTTCTAGTTATCCACTCATTATCATCACAACACAACACACCAAGGGGGTGGATATTCTGCAAGACTGACTCATGATTAGCAAGTGCAATCTAAATCGTCGGCTTTTATGGGTCAATCACCCAAGGGAACCAATGAACCGAATCCACGTCACCTCATTTATGAGCCTGACTCAAAGGTCGCGATGTACCTCTGCGTCTTTGTTTATGGATCAATATCCACATGACACAATATGCTAATACCAGCATTATGTTATAAGTTTCTAACCTACTAGCATGATGACCCAACCTTGTACAGGTTTATCTACTTTCAACTCATGGGTATCTCGTACCCAAACCATATTTTTTTTTTTTAATCAATATCCATTATTCCCCAATTCAATTACACATCATATTACTTTTATCATCTTTCTCATATAACTTTACCAATTTCACTAGCTTTAATTCAACAATATCATATATCAAATTTTCATATCAACTTAAAACATTAATCCATACAAAGCATCAATGCATCATAATACCAATCAAATAACTAAACTCCTTAGGGTGTCAAATAATTCTCCTCAAATCTCATCTGAGACTAACTCTTTTAAATCACTACTTTTCAGTGTATAATTCCCACCAAAAACCCATCCTAAATAATCCCTTTAAATCACCATTTATCAATTTTTAGGTTCTCCTCCTTGATTATTATTTTTTTCTCGAAAAATATTTTATTTTTCATAATATACTATCTTGAAAAATATAATGAAAAAATTAAAAATATACTTTAATTATTTTTTTTAAATCCTAATTTTCGAAACTCAAAATAAAAAATGCCTTAGATTCTTTTATTTCCAAGAGTAGGATTTGAAAATTAAATACTTTTCAAACTTTGGACATAGATTAGTGCTGTTAAAGTCTATGCATTGATCTTGATTATCTAATGAGAGGTTCTAAAGAATAACCCAATTATCATAGTCACGGCCTCGCGACAACTCGGTAATTTAATGCTTGAATCATCGCTATGCAAAATGAAAGCACTTTGGAACACAAAAAAGAGACTATGCAAGCTTTCAAATGGTCCATCTATTTTTTATTTCTATTAGTCCTCTTACTTTTTATTTTCTATGCTTGTGCTTGCTTTGTGAGTCATTACTTTTATTATGCCAAAATTATTGTGATCATCTTTTAATCATTTAGCTCTATTGAAATTTTTAAATTCATATTTTTCTTATTATTTCTTATTTTATTCTACGCAGGCATGAGGCAGAAAATATTCAAAAAATTGTTAGAGACATTGAAGGTAAATTAAATCATATGAGTTTAAGTATTGCAGACCATCTAGTTGGAATAGAGTCTCATCAACATCGCGTCATTGAGATGTTGAACATAAATTGTGATAATACTCGTATCATTGCAATATGTGGAATTGGTGGAATCGGTAAGACAGAAATCGCTAAAGCCGTATATAATATGGTTCATAGAAAGTTTGAAGGTAGCAGTTTTATCGCAGATGTCAGAGCAACTTCAGATCAACCAAATGGCATGGTTTTAAAACAAGAACAGATTCTCTATGATATCTTAAAGATAAAAAATCTTAATATTGGAAGTGTTCATCAAGGAATTGAGTTAATAAAAAGGAGAATTTTTTGTCGAAAAGTCCTACTTGTTCTAGATGATGTGGATCATGCCAAACAGTTAAAAGAACTAGCCATCAATCGAAACTTCCTTTATCGTGGAAGTAAAATCATTGTAACTACCAGAGATATTTCTTCTATAAATTCTCTTGAAGTAGATAAGGTATATGAACCTGTGGAGTTGAATAAATGTCAATCTATTGAACTCTTTAGTTGGCATGCCTTCAAGCAAGACCACCCCATGGAAGACTATACAGAGCTTTCAAATATAGTTGTGAGTTACCTTAAAGGGATTCCATTAGCTCTTGAAGTTATAGGTTCCCTCTTGTTTAAGAAAACCAACTCTATGTGGAAAAGTGCCATAAGAGAGTTGAAGAAAATTCCTAATGATAAAGTTCAAGAAAAGCTCAAGATAAGTTTTGATTCACTAAGTGAACAAAGGAAGGAGTTATTCCTAGATATAGCATGCTTCTTTGTTGGATGGAATAAAGACTTAACAATGGAAATATTGGAAGGATGTGGTTTTCACCCAGAAATTGGGATGCAAGAGTTAGTTGAGAGATGTCTCTTAAAATGTGATCAATTTAACAAGATTATGATGCATGATCTACTCAAAGACATGGGCAGAGAAATCATCAGGCAGCAATCTGCTAAGGAGCCAGGGGAGCGTAGCAGATTATGGCATCATAAGGTTGCCCTTAAAGTGCTGATAGAGGGAACGGTATGTAAGAGGCATATGTATGAATTGTTTATTAACACAAGATGTTTAATTACTACCTAAATGGAATATGCATTTGCATTATCATAACTCAAATCAACTTATAAAGCCTTGGTCCCAAATTAGTTGAGGTTTGCAACATGAATCCCCTTCCTGCATTAATTTATGTCATGAATTATGTTTTTTGTGAAATTACATGAAATTAAGTCTTTCCTTATCATTTCAGTCTATGCAATCGGTCTACTTTTTGTTATTTTTACCCTTTTACTTGAATCAACTCACTTTAGGTACTAGTGTATCCCTAAGTCTACATTAGATATGACCAAACCATTTTAAACAGTCTTTTCTCAACTTATCTTCTATCAGCGGTACCTCAACTTACTCTAGATGTATTTATTTTTCATCTTTTTTTTTTTTTTTTTTGTATCACCATGCCCATTGTAGCACGATCATTTTCACTACTCTCATTTTATGAGTGTTACTACTTAATGACCTAATACTAGGTACCATAAAACATAATTGCCCTTATAATCGTCTTATAAAAATTTTCTTTTAACTTAGTATTCTCCAGTCACATAAAAATAATTGAGGCACTTCTCCATTTTAACCACTCCACTTGAATCCTATGGATAACATCCTCTTCAATCCCTCTACTTGCATAAATAATTGATCGGAGATGCGTATGTATTTTTCATTATCCAAATTAACTCACATAAATTTAAGTAGCTTTGCGTTTTGTTTTCTAAGAAAAAGTAATTTTTCACCTTGTTATGCAATGGTTTTCTTTTTAGGGAACTAATACTGTTGAAGGCCTCTTTCTAGACTTTCCTAACCCAAGAGATGTTCAAGCTAATGAAAAGGCATTTGAGAAGATGGTGAGACTCAGGTTGCTTAATCTCAATTATGTTCAACTAACAGTAGGTTATGAACATATAATTTCTAGAAGGCTAGTATTGCTATGCTGGAAAGGCTTTCCTTTGGATTGCATCCCATCAAACTTACATATGGAGAATTTGGTTTATCTTGACTTGAGTTATAGCAGCCTTAAATATGTTTGGATGGAAACCAAGGTACAGCATTAGTTATCTCTCTTTCAAGCACGAACCCTATATATTTCATGTGATAATTAAATTTTCTCATTTTGTTTTTGACAGAGGCTAGATAAATTGAAATTCTTTCATCTCAATCATTGCTCTTCCCTAATCAAAACCCCTGATTTCTCTGGACTCAACAATCTTGTACAATTATCACTTAATGACTGTACAAGTTTGGTCGAGGTTGACGAATCTATTTCATATCTCAACAAAATTGTTGACCTAGATATGAGGAATTGTAAAAAACTTGAGAAGCTTCCCTCTAGCATTTGGATGATGAAATCCTTGGAATCTCTTGATCTCTCTGGCTGCTCCAATCTAAGAAATTTTGCTGGATTTAAAGGATCGCCATCTATATCATGGTACTCATATGTGAAGAATTTGGTTGCTCATGACTCAAGTTATAACAGCCCAGAACATGTTTTGGAGGGAATCGAGGTACGACATTATTTTGCTATCTTTCAAGCAGGAATCAACCACACTATATAACTTGTCAAAGTTAAATATTCTCCTTATTTTTTATAGATTCTAAATAAATTAAAATTCCATCATCTCAGTTATTGCTCATTACAAGTCAAAACCCTTAAATATTCTCCTTGTTTTTTACAGTTTCAAAATAAATTGAAAATCCTACGTCTCAGTCGTTGCTCCTCGCTGGTCAAAACCCCCGACTTCTTTGCACTTGGCAATCTTGAGAAATTGTTGCTTGATGGATGCACAAATTTGACAGTGGTTGATGAATCTATTTCATGTCTCAACAAACTTAGTGTCCTAAATATGAGGAATTGTAAAAAGCTCAAGACGCTTCCCTATGGCATTTGGATGTTGAAATCCCTAGAATATCTTGACCTGTCTGATTGTTCTAATCTAAGAAATTTTGCTAGATTTAAAGGATCACCATCTACATTATTGTATTCATTCTTTTCATCTTGGATATTACCAGCAAGGAAGGTGGGTTCTGTTGATTTGCAAGTGGCCAAGAGTCACTTAAAGCGATTGTCCATGGCAGGCTGCAATCTGTCATATATACCCAATGAAATAGGGTGTTTGACATCATTAGAGTTGTTGGATATTTCACAAAATAATTTCAGTACTCTACCCGACGGCATAGGTGACTTGCGTCAGTTGAAGTATCTCTATGTAAATAAATGTAAAAGGCTCCAATCAATTCCAAAGACAATTGGGCATTTGACGTCACTACAGGACCTGAATATGTCAGGCTGCAATCTGTCATATATACCCAATGAAATGGGGTATTTGACGTCATTAGGGGATTTGGATATTTCACAAAACAATTTCAGTACCCTACCCGACAGCATCGGTGACTCACCCAATTTGAGGTTTCTCAATGTAGATGAATGTCGAAGGCTCCAATCAGTTCCAAAACTTCCACCAAGGTTAGTAGTGATGTCTGCATTTTGTTGCAAATCATTAGAAAGCATATCAATGGAAGCGAAGTGGCAAAATGAATTTGGGCCAGTTGTGAGGTGTTGTGGATGCCCTAAATTAGCTGAGAACAATTTTGTTGATAAATGCATCGAAGGACTACTGCAGTGCAAGGTACTCTCTCCCTTTCTATGTGCGTATATTTAAAAAAAGGACATTGGTTGTTTGCAAAATTAAAACTGTCGATGTTATCCTACTCATCATCCAGGTGTCATTGCAAGATCTATTTGAATGAATATTTTAACGTCAAACCTTAGTAAGAAAAAAAAAAATTATACTAACACGTGATTTGTTGGAACAGGAAACATCTATAGTTGGAATTCCCATTAATATTTATCTTCCAGGGGCAAAGGTTCCCAATTGGTTCAAATACCGTAGCACGGGGTCATCTCTATCTTTCGTGGCATCTACCAAAATTCTAGGGTGGATAGTTTGTGCAACTTTCACACCTCCCAAAAATCTAGGTTCTTTTGCATTGGGGCCGACCTATTCATATCAGAAGAATTCCAGTGACCAGTCAGGTAGGGGCTCAGGTTGCCCACTCTTTGATAGGAGGGCTCATAAAGTGAATAATGTGATGTGGTTTTCCTATTTACCATTCTCAGCCGTTAAATTGCGGGTAAAATGCGGAGATGAAGTGAAGATCCAGCTAAACACACGCCCTTACGGTGCAGAGAAGCCTTTTCAATTGATCGAATGGGGCATTTCACTCATTCCCGAGGATGAGGATCAAGAAGAAGAATGGGGCATTTCACTCCTTTACAAGGATGAGGATCAAGAAGAAGAAGAAGAAGATGATGATGATGAGGATCAAGAAGAAAAGAAGAAGATGATGATGATGATGATGAGGAGGAGGAGGAAGAAAAACGTGTGGAGAACGACTTGCTAATTGATTACAGAGGGATGCGCCCAGATGATTAGATCATGAACACGAATCGTTGGCAGAAGTATAAAGAAAAAGTGGATAAATTCAAGGATGAGGTGGATAAAGTGGTTGTGGCCTGGGGAGGAGAAGGCGAGGGAGTGTTCGAGGGAATGGAAGGACGGCCCGTACTCGAATTTTGATCTTGCCCCAGCCCGCTCCCTTGTCCGTACGGACGGCCCCAGCCCGCACCCGCTCCTCGGGTCCGGGCTTGGGTCAGCTAGACCGGGACCAAGACCCTGCCCGTGACCCGGCCGTCAACCCGCCCCGGAACCAGCCCGAGACCCGCGCCCCTTCCCCCTGCCTGCTGCCTGTCAGACATATATGTACATATATATTTATATATGCAACACACGTAAATCAATCTGAATTGAATTGCGAAGAGGTCGAATCAATGAATCAGAGTATCTCTTTCTCTGATGATGGTTTCTCTCTCCATGGATCCCAACAGTGAATGCAGGAGGGAGGGAGGTAGAGAGAGAATGGGGGTATTAAAGTCAGTGACCGATTGTTGGTTTTTGGGGGTGTTGAGTCTTAAGTAAGTTTATTTATTTATTTATTTATTCCGTTTGGCCGTTGAAGATTCTTTTTTTTTTTTTTTCCCTTCTTCTTCCCCTTGGCTGCAATGGCTGTGCAGTGTGCCACTGATGAGCCGTTGGGGGCCTAGGGCAAATAACGATACAAATAAATAAATAATTAATTAATTAATTACAAAATCTCCCCAAAAAATATTACAAACCCTCCTCCAAGCTTTAATTATAAATATCCTCATCCTATGTCATGTAACGTTTCAAAATTTCATTTCTCTCTCAAATTTATATACAACCAAGTTACCAGAAGTTAGCAACTTTCAAGTGTGTTCTTCAATTATGTTAAAGTCTATACAAGTCTAGCAAATTTGAAGTTAAGTTTTAAAGATCAAGCGCTTCAAAATTTCAAATTATTTCAAGTTAGTATTTAATTTTTTTTTTACTTTGCATATATACAATATTTTTTTAATTTATACACTTTAATTTTTCTATCAAATTATTTTTTCTAAATGGGATACTAAAGATACTCGTTTTTTTTTTTTTTTTTTTTTTTTTTTAGGGTGGGGACTCAATATTTTTCCCTCTCAAGAACAAATGGAACAATTTTGGTTAGTTTTGAAGTAATGCACCTATTTATTACTCTATCATTTTTTTTATAATTCTACATTTGTAAATTATAATTTTGAATTTAATGTTAATTATGTAATTGCTTGTTGTTTAATAAATTTTAGTTTTTATCAATAATAATTTTAATGTGTTTGTTTGAATTTTATTTTTTATAAATATATTAAAAAATAAACTGAGTCAACTAGGACGAGTCAGAGTCGGAAATTGGTGACCTTGGCCCGACCTGAGTCGACCAGAAAAGGAGGAGGGGCAATTAGGGCGGATCACCTACGGGTCTGGGTGACTCGAGGTCAAGGCGCGGGTCAAACCTGACCCGACCCATTTACACAGCTACGAGGGAGAAGCGAAGGAGAAAAGATATGGATGATGAGGATGTGGTGGACCAGGAGAAGTGAAAGTTGTCCTAAGTCGAACCCAAAAAAAAATAATAATAAATAAAATACTATAAAGCATGGAAATGGCGAGTACATGAAACACATGCATTAAAATGTGTGCGCTTTGTTAATGAATTGTTTAATTAGTTCTATACAAATCTACTGCTAATTCTCAATCATGTACATGGAAAATGCATAATATTAATTTCGATATTGTTAGCATAACTAGCAACATATTATAGCATGTAAAGCTCAAAGGGAGGTTGTTCGGCCAACTCATATGTAAGCTAAAGGATATTAGACAATCGCTTATTGTAATATTTTTGGTTCTTATTGTAATTTTTTTGGTTTTTTGTTTTACTAATTAGATGGGCACGTAACTTGCACGTTTAAGATTCAATAAAATACATGTCATGTCTAACATTAATCCAAATAAAATTGCATCAAAATTTAAAACGAAAATGTTCACATTACATATATAACAATAAATTCATTTCCTTTATACAAAAGATCATGAAGAACTAACAGTAAAGTCATCTTTATTTGATACATTGAGTCAACAAATAAAAATTATACACAGTTAAAATAATTATTGTCCAATTCAAAAACTAAATCCATAGCTGTCTGTAGGTTAGCAAACTTGTTTACTCTCAACTCAAAACTTATTAGTTGCAGGCTTCTCATAGACTTTTTCTTTTCAGTAAAATATTGTCAAAGTACTCGATGCAACCAAAAAAACACCTACCTCATATGAAGGCAATCAGTCATTGCTAGAGAAAATCCAGAAATTAATAGAATAGGGCGTTCTTTGAACTTTTATGATTCGAAAATCAGCAACTATTATGGTGCAATCAAATCAATGGTTAAGCTTGAGAGTTTGAAGGACAATACCATAAATTAAAAATTGGCTATGGCCAATTGTGATCAAGTTACAATTCTAATGAAAACTATATACTTTACTCTTAAATTTAGAATTAAAAAAAAAAAAAAACATAATTGATAATTGAATCAGGTCACTACATAAATTCTCTCTACTGCTACAATTATCTACAGTTTGGGTTGGATGACCATCCATAATCAGAAAATAAACAAGCCATAGAAGAGAATAAAATTAATAATAAATGAATTTCATTTTGGGACCTTGAAATTTTCCCATATGGAAGGCCTAATCAAATTTTCCCATATGGAAGACCTAATCATCAAAGAATCTCCCCACAATTTTTCAAATGCTTGCAGTATTTTTAGACTTATGGTTCCTTAATTTCAACAAGCTAAGTTTTGCTATTTACTGAAGGAAAAATGCGTTCGTCTAATCAAATATATTAAAGGGCAACCATTATTAATCTGGTACAAGTTAAAAGGACTCTTGAATTTCTTAAGGATTTTGTAGGCCATATTATGTATGACCACAGAAGTCTCATCAAAGGCAGTGGAACTATATTTTTGTAGGGGATACATGGAAAAAAGAGAGAGAGGGGGGGGGAAGCAATGGAATGCATGCTAAGCAGATGAATAAATATATAATAGCAATATAAGTATGGAACATGCTTATAAAGCACAAGATTAAAATAAAAGAAGAAGAAAAAAGTCGGAATCCAAAGTCAATCCAACCCGAATGGTTGCAGAAGTCCAAATTGTTTCCCCATTCTCTCCAATTGATTTTAACTTGCAAGCAAGCAAGCAAGCAAACAAAGCATGTAGGGCAGTAACTACGTCAATGCATACATATAAAGTTGTAATTGTTGATTTCTACCTAACACTCCATTCGAAAATATTTCTGTCTTAGAATTGATTTGATTTTAAAATAAAAAATAGATTTGATTTAATTTAATTTGATAAATAAAAATTCGTATTCAGAATACATTTTCAAACCCAAACTACACCAGGTTGGACAATCAGCGACCATTTTAAAAATTTTATCAGTTTAATCAAGAACCCTCTGTTACTCTCTAGGAACATTTGCTCAGAGTACATAATCGGATGGCTAAAGGAGAGGTTTCCTAAAACCTAATCTCCACCTTTTTTGTTCTTTCCCTTTTTCTTTTTTCCCCTCTTTCTGAACTTCTTCTTTTCCATCCACATTATAGAAGTGCAAGCATTATTCAGACAATTCCACATTCATGAAACCTCAATCAAACCAAGTGAAGAAGGCATCAAAAAATGATCTTGCAATCATATCACTGATTTCATCAGTAACAAAACGATTGAGAGAGAGTGAGAGAATTAACAACAGAACTTATATATCTCTAATTAATAACATTGAAGACAACACTGATTAAATAACATCAACGCATGGCATCAATCAAGTCCTGCAACACCAGGAAGTAATAACCACCTGCCTAATACAAATATGATGGATGAGGCAAATTTCAACATAAGCTGGATTCAAAGCTTTGTCCAACTGGAAGATCTCTAAATAGATGCCAACGATTCAAGGTACATATGAATCTGATATACGTAATTGATTTCACCTTCAATTTTTTTTCCCTTTTTTTTTTTGTTGGGGGGGGGGAGCACTAGAAACGATTGTTGACATTCTGAAACCAAAATAAGGGAAATTAACACAAAGAGGCTTCGAAATTTAAATTGAAAATATAGGATTATAAGTGCAAATATGAACCACGAATAAGTTACATAGACTTTTTGACTCCTATCTTGGGTGATTACAAGCACCTTCATTCAACAGAAACAGGTCAGTCCCTCCGTACAAGGCAACTTCAAAAACAGGTAAAACAGAAATACAGAGAACCAAAACCACATACAAACACGGCAATGAACACACCCTTCGTCGTAAACCCTAATAGAAATCTCAGCTGCATTTCCAGCTTTCACTTGCAATACCTTCCTGACTCCGTTACCCAGTTGAAACACATAGGAGCATTCATGCATGTTCTAGTGTCAAATTTCCTCTCACGCAGTACCTTAGTACCGTTATAAACATCGTAATTGATTCCCTGGCTTCTACCTCGAAGTCACTAATTGTAGAAGCTAACAAATAACATAACCCATTGGCGCAATTCTGTTCTAGTTGCATACGTCTGCTGTGTTGCAAAGACCACATTTACCACTCTTTTTATTTTCTCTCTTTTATTTTTTTTCACGATTCTTGAGCAACAAAGGCCAAATATTTTTCCAGTCGCCAAGTAAATCTCCTCCTCCTGCAACGTTATAAACTAATTTCCACCTTAATATTGAATACCGCAGCTTACAAGCACGTCCACTGCTTACTCTCTGAAGACTGGAAGAACAAGTGAAGACAAACGATTCATCCCAATAAGATGCACATGCATTTAAGTCCACACTGGGATAACTAGCTTCAAGGTTTATCCACTGAAACCAAAAAACCTCAAACTTCTCCCCCACAATCTTTCTTGGAAAAGTTTGGTTAGCTGCAAGCCATGGATATATTCTAATTCAACTTCTTCCCAAATAGTTGAAATCTCTAATGAAAGAGTAAGAATAAATAAGCGCCAACCCTGTGCAAAGCAAAGCACACGCATAACTGGTAAATCTATAGCACATATAGCAAGCCACAGTAGCAACCACCTAGCAACTCCACAACCTCGTCCAATTTCTCTCTACAGATATCTGACCAGACTTCATCCCAGCAATCTTTCTAACTTCATCAAGATCTATGCACCTACTCGACAGCCTAAAAGTAACTTCCAAAGCTACCAACACTGTAATTGATAGTTCCTGAGAAAGAAAGCCTCTAGACCTATAGGCTACAACCAACACCTAGCCCAAACGAGCAGCATGTTTTCTGTACCCCACACTGTCTACGTGCCCCTTTCCCTCGTTAAGATTAGTTCTGGTTGAGCTTATGCATCAGCTACCGCCCCCAAATCAGGGCTGGCCTCTGCAAGAGTGATGTTAACTGGCTGCCATCCTGACTGATGATGCGTGATCCACTTCTTAGCATTTATCACAAGGTGTAAAATCTGAAGTATGTCACCCAAAGCAAGATCTTTTAAGCACATCTTCTTCATAATAGTAGCAGCTTCATACCTGAGAAGCAAGAAAGCAAATACTTATAGTCAGCAAATCCAAAAAGCCAATGTGACTTGAAGCAAACCAAGACAAATTTACCTGCATTGAGAAGCCATCATTGCAGATCGTCCTGCAAACGATTCAAAAAATTTCTGGATTTCATCCCATGTTGCTTTTGAGTACTGCTTAGGATTACCACCTATGGGGTTCACACATTTCCATAGTTTCTCATTCTTACCGACATATAATTGCAAAGCACCTAAATTCTGTCTTACTACCAGCTGCTGCTCAATTGCACTCTCTAGGGCTTTCTTAACATCAATATTGCGGTGTTTAGGGTCTCCATAACGTACGCAATCAGCTATATTTGTTTCAGTTGGCATGATCTTCTCAGTTTTTAATGTGTCCAAGGCAAGTAAAACTACGCCAATTAGGCCTTGGTTATATTCCGAAGGTTTGGGGCAGTTGGGAGTTCCCCATACTCCATTACCAGATGTACTACTAGTACCCATGGCAGAGGAAGATGATGGCAGAAAGTCTGGACCATTTGGGAACCTGTTGTTTGTTGTGTCATGGAAATGTGACGGTGTATTATACACTGTATGCCCTCTTTTAAGGTTGTTAAAATTTGCATGGTTTGAGGACTCAATTACATAATTTTGTTTCTGCTCTGCTCCATTTTGTGGTTGAGTAGTAGAGCGGCTATTATAATCACTGCTAGAGTATCCAGAAATATTTAGCTTACCAGGCACATTCATTGGAGGACCTGAGGTAAATCTTGGTCCATCAGGCCTCAAAGGTGTCGAATGAGAAGCATGGGTGTGCATATTAGATCCATGTGTATTACCTGGTGCAAAGGCAGGTTGCGAAAGGTGGTTGTTCGGCCTTACTGGCTGCGAATAATGATTTTGGTAAGTGCTCTGAGGAATACTGCCGTTGGTCCAGGGAAGGTCAGAATTGGCAGGAATGAAATTCGCGACAGTTCCACTTGAGGAGATTCTTTGATTATAAGCACTGGATGATTCCTGAGGGTCTTTGAACTGCTTAGCATGCACATTGTTCTGATCTTCTTGAGCCCCTAATGGCACACTTGAAGTTCTTGAACTATTTGGTTGGCTCATGTTTCTTGAAATAACTGTTTGGCTCATGTTTCTCCAAGGCTGTTTCGCTTTATGTTTAGTTTCAGTTCCCCTTCCCATATTTGGGAACTTCTGAGTTCCCAGGGTTTCATGGAAGAAATCCACAACATGATTTATCTGACTGGGATCAGAAGCCGGACTATGCAATGAGTTGGAATTGGATAAATAGCTAGAGCCACTGTGAGTGAATTGAGGCGAGTCAACATTTGACAGTGGTGGCCCTCCAGCCAAAAGACTTGTCCAGAGCCACACACTCTTTGCAGCAGCGACTAGTGGTGCAGATGCTTTTTGAGGTTGTGCTAGGAGAATATTGTATTTCCTCATGCGCAGCTGATGCAAGGCATTGGAAAAGTCTCTATCACCAGAAATTAACAAATAATTAGCAGGTGCAGCATTGTCCACGGCCCAGAATAACATATCCACCAGAATCTTCTTGTCGCTTGCATCTTTAACCCCTATCAAATTAAATCCAAATCTTAACTATGCAAATATAAAAAGACATAAATTTAATAGGAGCACAACAACATGCAGTCAAAAGGTTCAAACAGAGAGAAGGAAAAAAACTGGAATACATTAATAAGGAGCTATATAGAAAATATAATAAAACCAATCAAACAATCACTTCTAGCCATACAATAGTAAGCACAGGCTATTTCATCCACAATGGTAAAATCATCCATTAATGCAACCAGTGCACCACAATAAAAGTCATTAGTCACACATGCACAATGCCACGCACATATACACACATCCTTTCATGTGTGTGTATATATATATATATATCATTAAAGATTAGATCTACTGTTACTTATCATTACAGATGTTCAACACTTCGGACATTCATATAATCACTTCACCAAATGCACACCACTCAGTAATGCAAATAGTGAACTGCCAGAATGAGTTTTTTAAGATTCAAATCCATAATGGCAACTAAAAATGAAGAACAAAAAATAAAAATAATAATAATAATAATAACAACAACAACTTCTGAAAGAAAGAATATGGCAACTTCTTCTAATATGAGCTAAGATGTGATTTTTTTTATCATTTGGAATTACAGCAACATAGGATGTATTGGCTTGATGGCTTCCTTCTTCATTAAGAAAGATATATATAAGTGATAAGGCGCCACGTTAACCTTACGTCGGAGGGCCTTCCGTGGCACAAAATACCCCCCCACCCAGTCATGCCCTGCGCTTGGTGCATTTTGGGGTCAAGGATACTCCAAGCCACCCCCTTGCACTGTAACCAAGTCTTCCCCCAGACCATGTTCGCTCCCCCCACCCCCCCTTTTTCCTTCTCCCAGGCAGCCCTTTCCCAAAGGTCCGGAAGCCCATACAGTCAAGGGGCAAGGTCCAAAGGCATACCACCCATGGACGCCTCAAACTCCAAGATCACAAACTTGCAGAACCATGGGGGAAGAATTGTGCCATACATGCGTTGAGAAAGACCAAATCGCAATATTGACTCTCAAATTCTTCGTTCTTGCCTTCAATCTTCAGAATTTCGGTTTTTTGATAAAAAGGGTAACTGATATTTCAGATTCGTGGAATATAACAGAAAGGAATTATATATACAACCCCCCCCCCCCAAAAAAAAAAATTCATGCCCCAGAAAAAGATCAAATGACAAAACAAATTTGGGGCAAGCAGTGAACCTGATCTACAAAGGAAACAGAGCAAAAATAAATCTTGGGTAAATTTTAGAGAGAGATACCCAAAGAAACCAATTAATTTATTGTGTTTTAGAAAAAGAAATCCCGTCAATCATCATCAATAGACACAGCAATTTCACCCAAAGTTTGACATGAATAAATCGAAAGTCACAAAACATAAACTCAAGAAATTAGCCACATGTGGACCGATCACCTTCTCCGATCATAAAATTCAACCCCACTAAAAGGTCATATACATGGATACCTGAACACACGTCCGCCGAATTAAGTAATTAACCTTATGTCCAAAGTCAAACTTCATGAAATCAATCAAACCCTCGACAATAGAACAACAGTTCATCGCGATCCGTTCACTCCAAGACAAAAAAGACAACTTTTTCATATGCTCAACAATTCATCAAACTGTTAGCACACATGTGTGTCTATATTTACCTGCAGGGACATGGTTTAAGGCGATGCCGGTGCTGTTGAGGGCCTGCTGGACGGACGCCGGAATCCGAGTGGTGTCGCCGTAGGCGGAGATGGAGACGGGCCCGCAGTACTTCATCTTGACCAGTGCAGAACTAATGTTCTGGGCGATCGAGTGGGGTTCGCAGCCTTTGGGGACGTGGCAGTTCTCGATGTCCCACCACACCGATATCTTCGCCTTCTCATACTGCGGCTCGGCCATCTCCGCCGCCGCAGACGGCAGAGTAGCGCCGATGTGGTCATTAGCGCCACCCATTCCTCACCAATCCCGATGGAAGTGCAAATGTACAGTCGTAGCAGAGCACAGGCCGGACTAGAGGCGCACGATAGAGAGGGGAGTTGTTGAAGATGCTCTATCATTTCATTAGGAATTGAAGATGACCGATTCAGTATAATATATTAGGAGTGCGCAAAGGACCCTCTTTTTTTTTTTATTAATTTACCCGTCCCTTGACAGATGTGGTTATCTTTGACTTGTTATGAGTTGGCTTGTCCTCTTTCGGACGTTAAGAATGATACTTTGGTTTGATTTATGGACTAGCTGCGTTTGAAGTTACTAAACTCTTTAATAAATTTTAAAAGTTTTTAAAAATTTTAATTTTTTAATTAAATTTGAATCACTTTTTACATTATAATTTTTTTAAAATTTTGTTTGAAGTCTCAGTATCATTTACCTTTAATAAATTGTAAATTAAATTAAAAAAAAGATTATTATTAAGAAATCATTACTGTAAGATATTTACTTTTATAATACCTGTCAAAATTTGTGCTAATATTATTATTATGCAATATACTAATATATAAAAAAGAATATTAGCAATTGGTTGAGATTTGGTGAAAGTTTTGCCATTTTTTAAATATTTAAGGAAATTTTGACTTTATTTAATATAATATTCAATTAAATTATAAATTGTTTTAATTTAAAACTACCACCATCTCTATTACGTTATTTAAATTTTTAAGGTGTCATTTGGTTTATTTTTTTATTTTTTTATTTTTTGTTTTTGTTTTTATTTTCTGTTTTGAGCTCATTTTTTATTTTATACTTTTGAAAATAAAGAAAATAACTCAAAACTCATTTGGTTACTTGTGTTTTCAAAATTTGTTTTAGAAAACAGAAGTAAGTTTGCACATAAAATGAAAAATGATAAAAAATCGTTTTAAGAGTTTTTAATTAAAAATAAATAAAATCTCCAACTAAGAAGAATACAGTATTTTCTATTTTTTCATTTTAAAATTTTTAACACGTAAAATAAAAATAAAAAATAAACCGAATACCATTTAAAGAGTTTGAATCATCTTATGTATTCCACTAACTTATATAATGATGTTATTTTTAAAAAGCCAGGCTGAGGTTGCTTGGGCCAAAGGTTCTAATCTCGGTTAGGTTTGTATAAATAACTGGGTCAAGTGGGAACAGTGGTCGCAGAGTTTAGGTCCAATAAAAAAATAAATTAATCAAATACGCCATTACCCCCACTATAGAAAATCCAAATGAGCTCAATAAAGTGGTAAATTAATTTTGAATTAGCTCAAAATAATTAGAATTTAATCAAATTATGGTTCTAGTATTACAAATAATCATGTTCAAATATTAGATTTTTTTTCAACAATCTCACATGAATGAAATGACTAAAGTATCATTTGAAGTGTTAATAAATTCCAAAAAATTTCATAAAACTCCAACAATCTCTATAAATTACTAAAATTTTCTATCACACTTTTATTTTTTTCCACCTTGACTAATTTCAAAAAATTTCAATATTTCATTAAGAAAATGAAAAATTCGTAACGAGATTAACCGAATACGAAAATTTTTTTCGTAATCATAATTTTCGCATCAAAAACTTTCAAACGAATATCATTATTACTTATTTATTTCTATTTTTTTAAATCCGTTAGAACGAATTTAGATAAACCATTCTAATGGTTTGCCAGTGTAGAATCCGTTAAAACGGATTTAGAAGGCCGTTCTAATAATTTTGGTACTGTTCAGAGAGAGAAAAAATATTTTTTCGAATCCGTTAAAACGGATTTGAGAAACCGTTTTAACACTTTTGATACTATTCATCTTCAAAAAACGCATTTTAAAAAGAAATACCAAATACCTTTAAATACTCAAAACCACATTTTTATTTTTATTTTTTTTTTTTTTTATCACTCCAAATGCTATCTAAAATGATAATGTAGAACCTAACTCAAATGAGAGCATAGTGAAAAGTTAGTGCATTAAGATAGGTGATTTTTGTAACTCATTGAGTTTTATTTTGACAAGTATTTGTGAATTTTAGACCAATTGAATATTTAGACTTAAAATTTAGTCCACATAGTTGAATTTATTTTATTTTTCCTGAGCCAAGTTTAGGTTGAAATTATATTGGGTTGGAAAACTGGACCAAAGGCCCAACCTTCTTTTATTTCTTCTTTTACTTATTTTCCTTCCTCTTCTAGCAACAACACGCAAGAAAAAGAAAAAGAATAAAGAGAGAGACAATAAAGAGAGACAAGGGAAGGTCAAAGAGAAGAAATTGATAAGATATAAGAGTATTCGACACCGTAATCATTGTCGTTGTATCAATTTTTGATGGTCTGGTCTGAGCAAGAGATATAGGTTTAGAAAATTTGGAAGCAAAACTCGAATTTCTCCATTTTTTTATTATTTCTTCCGATTTGATGTAAGTTGGGCTAATATATGTGCTTATATATGTTGTTAACATAATTTTGATATATTATTTGTTTAATCCAACTAAGTATTGGATGATTTGGTATTGATGTACATATATGTATGTATGACTGTGTGTATATATACACATATATATTAGAAAATCTTGTATTTCTTTGATTATTATTGAAATTGTTGTTGAATAAACATGCTATAAAAATGTTTATATGTTAATACATGATTGTTGAGTTTGTGACTTGGATGAATGATTTAGGGATGAAATGGTTCGACTTTCTACTGAAAATGAATCTAGATTTTAGCTTCTAGGCATTGTCATTCGAATGGGAGTCTAGATGGGCCGATTGTCTCAGTTGTCCAAATGCCCATTCGATGGGTCGACTGGTTTTCTTGTAAAAAAATTAATTTTTGAATATTAAATGACGTTATTTGTGCTCTAGATTGGTTATTGATTTTTAAATATAAATTGGACCCTAAATAATTGATTTTTAAATATTAAATGATATTATTTGTGTCCTAGATTGGTTATTGATTTTTAAAGATAAATTGGACCTTGAATCATCACTATACCTAATAGGAATACATTATTTATATGAAAAGGCTATTATATTACATAATCAAGCATGTTATGTGTATAAAGATAGGATTGTATCATCTGGTTATATGTTATGTTTATTGATTGGTCGAAATGTGCTATATGAATATTGTTGATGTATCGGGGTAAAGTCATATATAATATGGATGAGATCTCTTATTTTGAGAAAATGATAAAATGAGATTTTAAAAATACTAAATTATTCTAGTCGATATATGTGACTAGAAATTAGATCTGAAATTTAGATATTAATCAAGACCTTGCTTGAAATAAGTAGAGACTGAGAGTATAACATGGTTTTTTATTAAAAGTTTCATTTTAAAAGCTTCAAATTAAAGTTTTGACATTTTTTGGGAGTAATTTTATCTTCTTGTGGTTTAAACAAAAAGACATAACCCCATTTTAATTTAAAAGTCAATATATAACATTCTTATGATTTGGAATAAAGCACAAATTATCAGAAAATGTTAAATTTAACTACATTTGTGTCATGGGTGCGTATACTTCACATGCGATCATCCAAAAAAATTATTACAAAAATAAAAAAATGAATCTCTTTAAAAAAATAAAATAATACTTCATTTTAATATAAAAACAAGTAAAAAGTTGAGTTTATCGATCTATTTTTGTAAAAATCTATTTTTGCCAACTAATTTTTACTCAAGAAATACAAATCTAGTTAAATTAAAAAATAATTAAAATCATTTTTTTTTTTTTTGCGAGAGTTATTAAATTATATTATTTCAATATTTGTTTTGTTTGCATACGAGATGAGTATATGGATTAACTTATCTTGCGTTTATTTTTATACATTTGGATTAGGATAAATATATAAATTGATGATATTACCCATGAATCAAATAAAATACAGAAATTGATGGAGCATGGAGTAGGCCTAGACGAGATAGGAGGCCCAAGTCCAATAATGACTTTTATTATTATTAGTTTCTTTATTTATTCATATTTTTCTGGAATATTAATTAGTTTATTTATTTAATTGTATTTATTTTGGATTTACCTATTAGGGTTTGGGTTTTTATTGATGCTTCTAAATAGCACCTTACGTTATTCTTTTAGACAGACTTGATGATATTGAAACCCTAATAATTTTTCTTTCAGCCTTTCTTCTTCGTTTTTCTTTAGTTTCTTGTTCCTTCGTAGCCGAGTTACATCAGAAATATTATTATATTTTATTTTATATATTTATACGACTATGTAAAGTGAACAACATAATTAATCCGATTACTGAAGTCGAGTCAACTGATTTAATTAAGCCATTTTTATTTTCTAAATTACCCTTTCATAGCAAATATATTCGCAAAATTACTTCATATTCTATATATGACTCCTACAAAAAAAATCCGACATTGTATATCGGGGTGTAAATGAGTCTAATGGGCTTTTTCATGCTCAGGCTTGGAGCTCAAATTCAGTAAGGCCTAAACAAATTAGACTTGAGTTTGCTTTATTTAAAAATATTGAGTTATTGGCTTCACTCGTTAAAACTCGTTTATATCAAATATTTAAAAATTAAATAAATCATTTAATATTATCAAATAATAATTTTTGTTATGAAAATAATTGATATTTATAATAAATTAAATTTCAACTTTTAAAATATTTGATATTTATATGGAGTTTTATACAACTAATGAAAACTTAAAATTTTGCCAATTTTTAGCAAAAATAAAATCATTCCAAAAATCAAAGCAATCACTAAATATTAACAAAGTATCTAAATAAATAAGATTTATAAAATATATTTATATTGAAATATAATATATATTTATATATACTAATATTATGGATTATATAAGCAGGCTTTTGAGCATAATGACAAGAGTTTTTTTGAACTTAAATTCAGTACATTTACTAAACACGTTCAAAAGATGATTAAAACTCAACTCATTTAATAAAACAAGCTGAGCTCGGGTTGATCCTTTAACAAGATACCTGCGAGTAACTTATAGACGGCTTGAATCGTTGATACTCTTAATTACATATATCAAACAGCCTCCTAAAAGTTATCCCATCAAATAGACTTTCACACAATCTTAAAAGAATTGGTTTTCAATTTATTTTAATAAATTTATTTTTAATGATTTATTTTAAATATAATATGTAATTAATTTTTTGTATGAGATTATTTATTTGATGGTTGATTGGTAAAATATAAGATGAAAGAAAAATATGATTTGACATCAAATAAATTTTAATAAAAACTAATTCAGACGAGGGATATAATTTTGAAAGATAAATAATCCAACTGAAATCTATATCAGCTCATATTTTGCCTCAGAACATGGGATCGTGTCCCCACCCTCAATTAAACGCGACTTTTGAAATTGAATAATTCAAGATATAATGAATTATTCATTATCGATTATTTATCTTATTTAACGAATCGAACATATACTTTAAGAAGTGAATTAAGTGGTGGTGAAGTTTGCCATAAATATTGAACAAAAACAAGAGACATATTGCTAGGTTTGATTTTGTGTTGACAAATTTTCGCGGCCAAATAGGATGGCAATTCATAGAGTTCTATTTTGATTGTAATTGTTTTGGAAATATTTAGTTGTAACGTAGGTAGGCAGTATATTTCTTTTTCTTTGTTAAAGTTATATTAAGAATTGAGAGATTTATTGAGGCTACAAAATGAAATTAAAAAGTGCTAGTGGTCTTGGCATATTCTAGTTCTGTCTTGACTGTCGTACTTCTTCGTTGTCTAGTTTTTGGATAAATTTTTTTTTTTAATTTTATTTGAAATTTGATCTTAAGTTCGAATTTTCTTTTTTTTTTGTGTGTGTGTAATTATTGAAGGTTTAAATTTTTATTAGTTGAATGTTCTATTATTTTTGTAATTTTGAGATTTTAGCTAGTTGAATAATTTTTTTTTTGGTAATTTAGTTGAATAATTGATGATAAGAGTGTAATAACAAAATGCTCACTAAGAGAACATCTAACAACTAATAAAAAAAGTCAATACTCTTTAATTTAAAAAAAAAAAACTCCGAATGGTTAAAAGCTTGTTTGGAAGCGAATTTTTTTAAAAGTTTTAGTAATTTTTGTCAAAAAATTACTAAGTACAATTTTTTATGTGTTTGTTAAAAATTTGAAACTTTCAACCACTTTTCAGAATTTTTTCTAATATTTGGTTATTTGGTAAATAATTAAAATTTTTTTTAAGAATTTTTAAAAACTTTCGGTTATTTGGTAAAAAAGTTAAAAAAAATTTTAAAATTTTTCAGCAAATTTGATAGTGTTGCCAAATGCCAAAAGAAGTAAATAAATTTTTTTTTTTTTGGTGGGATCCCAAACCGACCTAAGTAACAATTCGGCGAAGCAAATTTGAGCCTAGCTTTTTGTTTGAGAGGGAGTTATGGATTCAACAAAGTTGGGTTTTGCATTTAGCCCTCTTATAAATCTACCACTGCCCTAATAACCAGTCCTGCTACTCATAAATGCTTTTTCCCCACTTCTCTACCTATTGATCCCTGTGACAGTTAGGTTGATAGGAAGTGATGAAGACGGGTCAGGTTAGGTTTGCTTGGTTCTTTGACTCGGGTCTGATCCAGCAGCGGATCAGTCTGCTCCAACTAGCCCGACTCCTCTATGTCGGGTCGGGTCGGACTGAGGCCATGGCCATGAAAATCTGACCTTGGTCCGGTCTAACTTATTTTTAAATATTTTAACAACCGTGGTAGCCGGTCACGAGCGGACGCGGTGAATTGAGTCACAGAACGAAGTAGGGTGACTTAAGTCCTAATCTTGAATGCTTGAGTCAAGACTGGACGAACAATTAAATAAAAGTAAAGTGAACAAGTGGTCGACTCGTACCATTTACATCTCCACTGAGAGGCAGGGGAGCAAGCTTCTTAGGGATCAACTAGAAACATAATCGACATCACATGTTACTACTGAAAAACATAATTTTTTTTCAAAAAACCTCTGACTTGGTTTCCAAATTGTGGTTTTTTGTCGATGATACCGATCATATTTGTAGTAGCCTTATTCTCAAATAGGTAAAGAAGTCCTTTTTAAGTCAACTCGGAGAGAGCATGAGGAAGAAACCTATCAATGTCTTTTTTAAAACAGTTAAATGCCATTTGATTTGTATTTTCATTTTTTTGTTTTTGTTTTTTTATTTATTGTTTTATATGTTTTATACTTTGAATATCTCAAAATTAGAAAAACAAAAAATACATTTAATTTGAAATTTTCTATCTTCTGTATTTTTAAATTTTTCTTATTTTGGGTTGAAAATGTTCAAAAGTAAATTTTTACTATTTTACATTTTATGTGTAAACCCATTCTCTGTTTTCTAAAAACATATTTTAAAAACACAAGTGACCAAATGTATTTTAAACTGTTTTCCTTACTTTCAAAGTTGCTAAATAAAAAATAAGTTCAAAACAGATATACCAAATAACATCTTAAAAGAAGGAGAAAAGAATTGAACTCGAGTTCATAAATAACTTAAGATTATGCCCTATGAATGTGTTTGTTTGCAGGATTATTTTAAAAGATTGGATTAATAGTTTATCATGTTAACTAAGTTAATTTTGATACTGCATTTGGTTTGTAGTATTGAAACTTTAGATCAGATTACTTGCAGATTAGACTACTTATCCCACGTGGAGATGATATTATATCTCCTACCTTTGTTCCTGTCAAAATGTAAAGGTCCAAAATTATTTAATATTACATCTCATATTAAATTATATATTTTATACCACTTTATATCTCACTAACTACATACTAAAAAAATACTCCTACGCGAAAAAATTAATTTAACTATCCCATAGTGTTATTTACGAACGATATGTTTGGGATGCAAAAAATTAATATAAATTAATAAAAATCATAATTTCATAATTCATATGGTAAGTAAGAATTTAAAATTTTATAAAAATTTATTATAAAATATTATGTTCCAAAAGCAGTTTTATGCCCCTGTTATTCAATATTCAAATCAAACATAGGCTCCATTTGATAGATAAAAAGTGAAAGAAAAAGTATAATAAAAGTGAAAAGATATGATATAAAAGTGATAGATAGAAAATTTTAATTAGAAAAAAATATAGAAATTAATTAAAATTAGTAATTTTTTGTAAAATTTAGTGTGACCAAACAGACTCATAAAGATTGGGGGAGTTGACTGTTGATTTTAAATTTAGGTTCTATTTGGAAACTGTGACTTTTTCTATAATGATCAAATTTATTCTCTTACACTTTGATTTTTTTTAAACTTTTAAGATAACAATGTCAAATTAACAAAAAGTTAATAATTAATTATTAAAAAAATTATTTTTTTCTCTTATCAAATACCGAAAAAAATTTTACTTTTTAGTAGTTACCTGTTAATTACTTATATAAACTAATTTTTTTACTTTTCAAATCAAATATTAATGGTTTAAATATATTTATATTATTTTAATTTAAATTAAAAATTAAAACAATATAAATCCATTGAATTAGAAACTAACGTAAGCCGTTTCCAAACAGCGCGTGTAACCACGATGCTATCTACTCATCTACTAGCATCTACTACCTTTGATTCGCTTTTGATTTGTCCAAGTTGTCGTCAGAGAATTGTCCTTTCTTTATTGCACAACTTTCATAGTTTTTTTTTTCTTTTTTGTTGGAGGGTGTGCATGCCATATGTCTCACATCAGAGACAGCTTTTTGCTGCAAAATTATAAGGTCTGTTTGGTGTGTAATAATTTGTTAAAAATTTTTAAAAATTTTTATAAATCTCTATTAATTTTATATCATATCAATTTTTTTCTCTCACTGCACGTATTACGAACTCTCTCCAAACTCCAATTTATCTCATTTTTTCTTACTCCAAACAAAACCTATACATATTTACCGCATTGCGTGGCCATTTTTTGCGTTTGGAGTTTTAAATAAATAAGAAAAAACTTAGAAAAAGTAAAAAAAGTAATTAAAAAAAGAAATATGTTAAAATTTAATTAGAAAAAATTATTAAAAATTAATTTTTAAATTTTTTTAAACTCAAAAAGCGTACAATTACAATTGTGCAATTATAAATTTTTATTTTATAGATTACATCGAGATAAATTAAAAAAAGATGGTCAACATTTTTTTTTATGTTATTTATGAAATTTATAGATTTATTTTTATTGTGAATCATCCAATTTAATATTAAAATATTTGAAACTCGTTAAATTTTAATAAAAATTTAAATTTTTTACTTACTATACGACTATAACTTTTATAAATTTATACTAATTTATATAATTCTAAAAACACCTATTATATGTCAAATACTAAGGGCATGTTTGGTAGGATATAAATATCTCAAAAGTAACCAAAAGATACAAAAAGTTATTAATTTCTATCAAACTTTACAGATTTAAATATTCGTGCACGAATGACATCTGTGCAATACTGTTAGACTTTGCTAAACGGTCCAAACTCAAACATTCGTTGGAACGCATCGTTTATACCTGTTCTAACGGTTTTTAATTTTCCTGACAACTACAATCGACAGGAGTAAATGACAAATTAATCAGTTCAGTTGATTCGAACGTGCGCAAACAACCTATTCCAAAGTTACTTTTGCTGAATTTTGTGAATTTTTAAAATGTCAAAAAATATTTAACGTATTATATTTTTTTATTTTTTATTTTTATACTTTTTGGTGATCCAAACGAACCTTAAATGTAATATTAATCTTTTCTTTTCGAATCCAACGAACAATCGTGGTCCCGCAGCCGTAATTGATGCAACGGGGACTTTTTAGGCTGCGTTTGGCAACAAAAAAAAATACTAAAAATCTCTATAAATTTCTAACAACTCTTTTATCTTTAATTTTTCCGCTATCACTAATTTCAAAAAATTTCAATATTTCGTAAAAAAAATAAAAATCTGGAAGTAGGTTATCCAAATGTATAAATTTTTTATACAATCATATTCTTCGTGTCGAGAGCTTTCAAACGAGTACCATTGTCCCTATTTTTTGTGAATTTTTTTTGAATCCGTGGGAACAAATTTGGTAAACCGTTCCCACGGTTTGTGAATTTTCAGAAAAAAGAGGCGTTAAAATTAACTCTAAATCATATTTTATCTCAATTTATCTTATTTTTTTTTACGCCAAACGGAACCTTTATCGTGATTAGAACTCAACTAGGATAAATTAATATGGTTTTTGGCTGGCTGAATTTGTTTCGCGTTTGTTTCTCCATGCCGATTCCTATTTTGACGGTTTATGAGCTGCAGGGCATAAGATTGACAATGACAGGCGCCCCTGCAATCTTCCGTTGCAAAATTGGAATTACAAAATCTTGGTTGTCATTTTTTCTTTTGGATGTATCTGCGATGCATGTGATGTTAACGGCATCCGAGGTAAAATGTAAGAAATACTGCAAACATTTGGGATCTACCCGGCATTTTCAGAGAGATAGAGGAGCTATTTGGTTAAAAAAAAGTTGAGAAAAAAATATAGTAAAAATATAAAAATGTGACAAAAAATTGATAAGTGTTAAAATTTTATTGAAAAAAATATAAAATGTAGTTAAAATTTGATAAATTTTGATATTTTTTAGTTGGCCAAACAGCCTGAGAGAGAGAGGGGTCAAAATTACAGGGAAAGCAGCGAGAATATTTTTATAATTTTAAAAATAAATATAATAGTACAATAAAATTTATCATAATAAATTTATAAAAATTAAAATTATTTTAACAAAATCAGTAATTTTCACGATGAATTGATCTTGTATGCGTGCGTCTACGAGGAAAAGGTGCGATTGCAAATTGGGACAAGGGACTGTTTGAAGGTTTAAAAACTAGTTAAAAAAAATTAAAAATTACATTTTGTAATTTTTGGTGTATTTGGTAAAATCATAATTTTTTTTATTTTTTTATTTGTTACAGTAAAAAATAAAATAAAAAGTTACCACTTTTTTAATTTGTTACAGTATAAAATATATCAAACATACAAAAAGTTACCACTTTTTTATATGTTACAGTAAAAAATTTACCAAACACCTAAAAGTTGCTAAAAATGCTAAAAAATACACTTTATTCCACCAAACACAAAAAAAATATAACTAAAAAAACACACACAAAATTACCAAAAATTTCACTTTTTTCCTTATTTTTGGACCTCCAAACGACCTCTAAATAATAAAAAGCAAATTATACCTAATTCTCGTAAACTTTTGGATAATTATAATTATCAACTCTCAACTTTTTAAAATTATATTTACTTCATTTATTTTGAAAAATTATTAATATTAACATCTTAAATAAATTGTTAAAACTTGACCAAAAATGTCAAAATAACTAAAATTTTGGATATTTTTTCTATTTTACTTCTCCTGTTCTCACATATTCATTTTTTTTATACAAAAATCCTCAAAAATAAGTGAAAATAAAAAACAATTTGAAAATTTTTGTTATAAAAACTAACAAAAATTTAAGAGAGGTAAGTTTTTAACTTTTTTTAATTAAGTTTTAACGATTTATTTAACAAAAAGGGATCAAATTTAATAATATTTTAATATAATAAAAATAAATTTTATTTTTTTAATACTAAAAATAGTATGATTTTTAAATACTAAAGAATAATCAACATAATTATCTAAATATGAACGGCAGTTATATGCAATTTATACTAACCCAAAATTTAGAAAGATAGGGCAATAAAATTATTTAGGACAGTATAAAAATAGTTGTATATATCGGTTTGGCATAAAAAAATGCAAAAAATACTATAAATCTCCAACAATCTCTCTACCTCTAATTTTTCCGTCATCACTAATTTCAAAAAAAAAAATCTGAAAATAGGTTAACCGAATGTGTAAATTTTTTATCTTTCAAACGAGTACTATTATCATTATTTTTTGTGAATTTTTTTGAATCCGTGAGAACATATTTGAAAAATTATTTCTACAATTTACTACTTTTCAAAAAAAATATCTAAATTAATCTCAAATTATATTATATCTCAATTTATTTTATTTTTTTTTTATTTTAGACAGGGCCATGAAAAGAAAAAAAAAAAGATGGAGTGTCTCAACAACCAATGCTGTGGGTCCAGCCTGGGCAGACATTAAATAATTGAAAAGTTGAAAAGCCTAAAAGTCCGGTTAAAATGTCAAGAGAAACACGATTAGGCTTTGTTTCAAAATGCTCCGGACAATTACTACGGCTTTGACGATGCTATTTGTCACTTTTGTAATTGTCGCTTTGTTTCATTTATTACTTCCGTCTGTCTTCTTGTAGAATTTGAAAACTCAGAAACCGATAATCCAGGTAGTGACCAAAATGTGAAAGGCAGTGGATGGCTAATGGAATGGGATCTTTCAAGGCTCTTTCAAAATGACATTCAAGTCTCCAGTATTCTTTTACTGTGTTTGCACTATGGTTATACCATGAAAGCAATAGGTTTTCTTTAGAAGCGTTTGGGCACGCGGGAGAGAGAGAGAAATAAAAAAAAAAAAAAGGTAATTTTACACGCAAAATTGCCACATTATTTTAGTTAGTAATTGAGTGATTGATAAAAATTTATAAAAATTAGAGAAAATTAATAAAGGTTAATAAAAATTTTTTTTTTTTTGATGAGCCAAACCCACCTTTAAATTTCGGTCTAATCTTTGTTTTTTCATTGGAAAATAATGCTGCTCTACCAATATATATATATATATATATATAGACATATATCAAAAAAAATGCGAAAAGTTTCGTGCTAACCATGACTTATGGAGTATTTGGAGACAAAATTTTTAATAATTTTTAACAATTTTTAGTAAAAAATTATTAATTGTAATTTTTGGTGAGTTTGATGAAACAAATTGTAATTTTTAACAATTTTTTAAAATTTTTAACTAAAAATTGTTAAAAATTATTAAACATTATGTCTCCAAATGTTCCATAAGTCATAGTTAGCATGAAACTTTTCGCATTTTTTTGATATATATATATATATATATTGGTAGAGTAGCATTATTTTCCAATGAAAAAACAAAGATTAGAGCATGAATTCATTCAAAAATTTACTCTATCACAGTAATTTACTTCACTCAAAAATTACTAAAAATTTTATCAAATGCACAAAAGTTACTAAAAATTGCTCAAAATTTTACTAAACATACAAAAAAAACTGTTAAAAATTACTAAAAGTTGTCAAAAATTTTATCAAATACTCAAAAATTATAAAAAATTACTAAAAATTACAATTTGTTTCACCAAACTCACTAAAAATTACAATTAATAATTTTTAACTAAAAATTATTAAAAATTACTAAAAATTATATCTCCAAATACTCCATAAGTAATGATTAGCACGAAACTTTTCTCTTTTTTTTGATATATATATATATATATATTGGCAGAGTAGCATTATTTTCCAATTAAAAAACAAAGATTAGACCATGAATTTACTCTATTACAGTAATTTTAGTAATTTTTGTGCATTTAGTAAAATTTTTAGTAATTTTTGAATAGAGTAAATTATTGTAATAGAGTAAAAAAGTGAAAACAGTTGATGCTTTACTAAACACCTATTTTATAACTTAATGTAAATTTTTACACATTTTGTGCTGCGAAACGAGGTCTTAAAATAAAAAACACCTATAAAAAAAATGCACGCAAATTGCAAAACTCTCAATACCATGTTATTCTAACAACTATTTATGACAAATTCTTGGGGAACAGAGGCCCCCCTTCTTCTTACAGCAAACTATATATATATATATATGTTATAGCTAAACATGGAATGCAGTACTACATTACACTCTCCCTGCGAACTCTACTGTCTGCAGTTCGAACGTTCACACATCTCAGGAAAGCTCTGCTGTCTAGTGACTAGTTGGACACAATGCAGCTACTGGATTGTAGGAGTCAGGGACTCATGATCGCCTCCCTGTTCCTTTCTCCTGTGATAATCGATTTGTACATGAGCTAGGTAGCTAGAACCGCCTAAACCCAGAATTGGAGAAGCTCTGAGCTTCAGATCTACGAATGTCCGGGCGGAGGATTCGTGCCTCTACATGACGTCTAGAATCAATTTTCCTGTGACCACGGATGTTACTAAGATGATACAGCCAATTAAGGGTTGCAAACTCTTCGCCACGGATGCTGTGGAGTTGAAACTCGGAGGGCTATCACCAAAACTCGGAGGGCTATCACCAAACCCCGCTGTGCCGCCTGAGGCAGGGCTGCTTGAATTCAGCACTGTGGGAGGGGAACCAGATACTGCCCCCCCTGATGGCGGTGCTGTGGTTGCTGGCGGTGGAATCGTGGTTGTGGTTGCTGGTGGTGGAGTCGTGGTTGTGGCTGCTGGCGGTGGAGTCGTGGTGGTTGTTGGTGGGGTATTGGTGGTTGTTGGTGGAGTATTGGAGGAGGTTGGTGGCGTATTGGGGGTTGATGGTGTTGCTGGTGAGGAAGATGAAGTGGAGGAGGAGGAGGATGGGTAAACGCATGTTCCAGAGCCTGCAGATGTTTCAGTAAAGATATCAGAAATTTGTATCCAAATTGAAATTGGAAATTGCTATTGAACTTTAAAACAACATCAGATTGTTGTGGCAGAGACAGGCATTAATTAAAATATGCAAAAGTGTTCCCATCATTGTTCTAATTGATGGGTGGCCTTGGGTCTGAGGGTCGGAGAGAGCGACAACCCTTTTTTCCCGATCAGAGGGAGTGAGCTCTATACCAATAATTAATGGTTTTAGACCCATCTCAACTCCCAAAACTAGTTCAAGGTTGAGTTTTTCTCTCACGTTTATGAACTAACCATCCATCAGCCCCTTTCAACACTAGTTACTGACAAAATTTTCTAGTTAAGTAGCATTACCCTATCCAATTTATCAAAACACCAAGCAGATAAATATAAGGGTTAACATTTCAGCTCTTACTTGGATTAGCATTGGTGACCATAGCAGTCCCTCCGAAGTCACAACTAGTCTGAACCGGGTTCTTCTGATAATAGCTGTTGAAAGCATAAGACGCGTGGTTCTGCAGAGCACTCGGATTGTAACAGCTCGCCCCCTGCTGGATTGCAGAACAATCCGCACCATTCCCACAGGCGTAATCAAGCGCCGACTGAAGAGCAGTCTGCTGCGCTCCACTTTTGGCCACGCACCAGCTCTGCCCCGGAGTCGCCGGGGGCACGGGGTTCGCGACCGGAACACCGGTGGATGGAGGCGGATAAGTTGTTACGGGGTTGGTTACCGGCGTTGCCCCTGGAGTTGTGACTGGATTGGTGATCGGCACCGGTGAATTCACGGGGTTTGCCGGGGGCGTAGACAGTGCCGGCGTGGTGGAGGGGACTGTTACAGGGGTGGTGGTGGGATTGGGGTTCACAGTGACAATTGTTGGTGGGTATGTTGTGTCGTGTTGGAAATTGTCAAGGAGTTGTCTGCGGGAAGAGTGAAAGATCACCTCTTCCTCTCTTTCGACTTCTTTCTGCTGGAATTCTTTGTGTGGATACATTTCTACAAACAACCCGTTTATCTCTCCTGTTCCTGGAGTGGTTTTCGCTAATGATCTCAAGATTTTCTCAGTAATAAGTTTAGGCACTTGAACAGCACTAACAACAGCAGAGCTCTTAATTTTTAAGACCATGGAAACAGCACTGGGAGGAATGATTTCAGCGGCTGACGAAGCTTTCTTGGTCATAGATTCAACCAACTGATCATCTCCGAAGCTCAATTCATCGTCGACAGTAGCTTCTACAATGACAGAAGACCCAATTTTCTTGATGAAACCCAGGACTCTATGCAGGTCTCTCTTCTGTTCTCTGTTCAAGTTCTCTAAAAATGACAGACAAAATGAAACGGAGGCCTTCAATTGCCCCTCTGGATGGAAGCTACTGAGGACAGAATGGACTGATTTCAAGGTTGAGAGAAGCAAAGTCAAGTCATTTTCTTTGCTGCCACTAACTACAATGCTTTTGATGCTCACTTGTGGAAGGAAGGTCGTTAAATGGGTTCTAAGTGAGGATATTGCAGAAGGTTCATAATTTCTCAAATTCTGGAGTAGGGTTTCATTCAAGTAAAGAACAACAGAGACACCAGAAATGGACAGACTATTTAAAACCGGGAGATCTGCAGCAAGAACCCTCCTAATCCGGGTTGGGGGGACCTTGCTGAGCTTCAGCTGGATTAGTGATGAAATTGCATTGTGTTTCCTTGCATCATAAGAGAAACCCACTGTGGTGCCTGCTAGGAAAATAGAAGATGGACTGCATGAATAACAAAGTTACATGATTCTTACAAATGAAGAATGAGATTTACCATTCATGCTTGCTTAGACAAACTAAATGGTTTTAGAAACAAAAATAAACTGAGAATGTGCTTAATTCTTAGTTATAAGATCAATTTTTGTTTGTCATGAAGGGTATTCAAGAGGGGTTACCTGAAGAGCCGATGGTGAGAACAAGCAGGAGACACAGGAATAGATACTTGGAAGCTCCTTCGGCCATTATGACAGTGATGTGTTTTTCTGGGTATAGAAAGAGACCCAACTGGAATATTAATCTGAGTTATACACTCCTGAGTTTTGAAATATACTGCGTACTAAGAACTTGAGAGACAGAGAGAGAGGAGTGTGAGAGGAGAAGAATGGGGGAAAAAGGTGAGAGGAGAATATGAATATGTGGCAAATGATAAAAGGAAAAGTGGGTTACTTTGACATGAAGGGATGGTGGGGGTTTGAAAATGTAGTGCCTCTAAACAGTGAAGAGAATCATCCACACTTTCCTTAATTCCTTTTTCTTTTTTCCAGTAAATAAAGAAGCTCAAAAATAAAGCAAACGCTGCAAGTTGCAAAGCACATGGATACATGTACATGTACAAATCGAACGCACACATAAAATAAATAAATAAATAAAAGTAAAAAAAAAAAAAAGGGTTCTTCGTGAGTATCAATCTGATGTGGCAAAGGCCCGTTGCTGACTCTGCTGACCAGGCAAAGCAATATATTTTTTGAGCGGCAAAATGGTAATTTTTTATTTTGGGGTGTTAGTGGCAGCGCAGTAGTTTTTCAACACTCGCGACTTGTTTGGGAGCTGGGTTGGGGGTAACATTCCCATAGCCTTTTCAAAACTGAAGATTCTTTTGTTTTGAACTGAAATTACAAAGACACCATTACCCTTGTTGCCTGTAATTTTATTCAAAGTTAATGGGCATTATGAAATTTACACCCAACCCAACATAACCCACCTCGTCCCATTCCCTCTCAAACGGTAAAATCACTAGGTGATTTCTTCTGTTATCAAAAAAAATTGACTTCTCAAACAAACCCTCATCCATTGCACATTTTGGAACTCCATCTAAATTCTTATTCTGCTTTCTTGTATTACTCTGGCCCTTGTTTGGAGTAAGATAAAATTTCAAAAAATTCTTTAAATCTCTAATAACTCATCTACCTCTAATTTTCTCGTCATCACTAATTTCAAAAAATTTTAATATTTCACTAAAAAAATAAAAAAATCTGAAAGTAGGTTAATCGAATGTGTAAATTTTTTATGCAATCATATTCTTCTTGTCGAAAACTTTCAAACAAATACCATTGTCACTATTTTTTGTAAATTTTTTTGAAACCGTGGGAACGGATTTGAGAAACCGTTCCCATGGTTTGTGACTTTTCAAAAAAAGGCGCCAAAATTAACCCTAAACCACATTTTATCTCAATTTATTTTATTTTTTTTTACTCCAAACGAAACCTCTGTTTGAGAACATGTTACTATTAGAATTGTTTTCATTTTGAAATAAAGATTTCATTTCATTTCACTTCATTTAATAAATAAAAATTTATATTTAGAACACACATTTAAATTTTAAAACTGAATTGAAATTCTAGATATGAAATCTATATAGAATTGAATTAATTTGAAAAAAATATTAAATTTGACCTTATTATATTTAATGTATTTTTTATATTTAAAAAAAATTCAATAAATTCAGTTTTATAATTAATTAATTAATAGTCAAGACCAATCTACTTCTTGAATATTTAGCAGTAGATGATTATTTTTTTGAATTGTCCCTTTGGTTGTGATTAGTAACTCATATATGACGAGCTTGTTATGTGTTGATTAATTCTGACCTTATAACCACACATAATTTTTTTTTTTTTTTTTTGGAAATAGAAAAGAGAGTGTCTCCTGTTGTGTGTCTATAATAATAATAATAATAATAAAAGGTACATAGATATGCCTGCAAATAAAATCAGTTGTAGGGAAGTAAGGTAAATTTGACCAATTAATTAAAAACAAATGAATTCTTACCAAATTCCATCAATTTAGGTTTGATTTTAAATTATATGAAAAACTTAAAATTGTAGAATTCAAATGAAATAAAATCTTAGTCATTAAATATCATTTTTATTTTGAACATAAGATTTAAAATTGAATCCATTGTTTCAAATAGAGAATTAGTTTGGTGCGATGAAAATAGCTAAAAAATTTTAAAATTTTCTAAAAATATCTAAAATTTTCTAATACTTCTTGTACTTCTCTTACTTCGTGAAACAACTATAAAGTTATATATATATATATATATATATATATATATATATATACATTCCAACAATATTTTACAAACCCCAATAACATTTCACAAATTTCAATAATTTTCTTACAAATCTCAAAATTTTTTTACGTCTTTAGTTAAATTTTAACGTAAAACTATTTTAACAGATCTAAAAATATCATATTGACGACACCATTTTTTTTTCCAAGAAGTTAATGTAAAAATTAAAATTTTCACTATCCATCTATGGGAAAACTTGATTTGGTGGTAGCGCCATAAATACTAAAAAAAATTATCTAAATCACATTTTTCATTGTTTTTGCCGCACCAAACACCCCCACAGTATATGTGTTAATTATCTGAACGGATCTAGAGTAGGTACGGTGTAGTACATTCTTCGGTGCATTTTTTATGTAAAGTTTAATTGATTATGACCCATTATAATTAGTGTAAATTTTATCATTACCACAACCGTTGGATGATTTATTATTATTTTAAAATTAACAATATGTAGATGCATAGAACGTGCACCAGTGCATGAGTGCACGGAACCTACCCCTTCCCTTTTCTGAAATCACAGACCTCTTATTGTCATTATAGCTGTGAATTATGGAATAGACTAGTTTTTCTGTTTCTTTTTCTTTTTCTTTTTCTTTTTTTGGTTATTGGTAATGATATATACAAATCCTGCTGTATTTTGGGGAACCCATTCAGATTATCATTTGAAAATATTATATATTTATAAATAAATAAATAAATGAATATGGATTTAAGCATTAAATTTGATCAATGATTTTAACATGGTATTAATAATATCAAATATGGAGTAAAACAAAACATTTATGTGATGAATATAGATATTCAAACGAACTTAAATAAATATATATAATCAAGCACAAATTCTAAAAACTTTTAGGGAACATGACAACACTGGGATCAGCAGATCAGGGCAATTGCCTGTGCACCACATGCCTAGGAATCAAACGATAACCAATTTTCTTGCTTCCAAATCTCATTTTCTGATTTTCCAAACAGAAAGTAATGAGCTCGTCAACATCCACTAACCCACTGTCTCCATTTGCAATAGTTAGGCCAGTAAGAAAACAGGACAAGGAAAGAGAGACAAGCAGGGATATGCTAGTCAATTTGCTATCACAACGTCAGAGGAAAAAATTTTTAGACCCCAAGTCGATAATTCCCATGATTTTGATCAACCTGTAGGTATGATAATACCTTGGACTTTGGTAGTATCTTTTCCCTAAATTCAGTGAATGAAAATAATAACACTTACCCATTTAAAAATAATAATAATAATAATAATAAATAAATAAGAAAATACCAAGTGACGAAATAGAAGGCAAGCTGTAATTTGGGATGAAAATGAACTGAGTATTTTTTGAGCTGTTCAAACTTAATTTGTGAGTAAAATAAGATCGAATCAAGTTTTATTTATGGCTCATTTAGAATTGAGGTAAAGTTTAGAAAAGTTCACTCGAAAGTTCGCAAATTAACTCGATAAAATAATATATATATATATATATATATATTTATTATTTTTAATAATATTTTATTTTTTATATTTTAGCCTAAAATGACCTCATATATATTATTTTTAATAATATTTTATTTTTTATATTTTAGTCTAAAATGACCTCATTTTTATTCTAATCGGACCATCCGTAAGCCCATTTTGAATTTAATTTTTTTTATTGAGTCAAGCTCGAATCAATATAAAAATTCAATCTGAATCTCAGTATAAATAGTTAAAGCTAAGCTCAAATAAATTAAAATTCTCTCTTGTGTACGCAAATATATATCTATATAAGGAATTGATAATGTCGGAACAATTTTTGTTCCACCCAGAACAATGTATAATTATATAAATTGCTCTATAGATATTGGATTTTAGATGAAGCCTTTTATGCCTAAAAACATGGGTATCGGCAGGCCCCTTTTTTTCCCACCTTCCTCTGGATAGATGTATTATATATACAGAAAAGATTGGAAGCAACCCATGTGGAAAAATCTCTTAGCCTTCCCTTCTTTCAGCCAAATCAAAAGCACTTTGCCTGAGCAGGATCTTCCTGCCGAAAGCAAGAGATAAGGTGATGACACTAGAATTTAGTAAAGGATAAAAAGCAGCAAGCAAAAAAGATATATAAGAGCACATACGTCCTCCTTTTTTCTTTGCTTTCTGGCATGATTTGCTGCTTTCATAATAAAAATTTGAAGGGATTACTCATAAATGTAGATACTTTCCTAGTTATCTATTCCCTTCAATGCGATTTACATGATAAAATGATAAATACACTGCTTTTAGCTTTTTCATACTCCAAAAATGTTCATTGTGAGGAGAGATACAAAGTGAGAAGGCAAAAATAAAGTGCATTTGGCAATGGCATCTGAGTTTCATACACACATATCAAACAAAGATGTGAATGACACGAGACTTGAGTTTTTTAGGTCCGCAGTGTTTGGCTTACATCATGCAACCTTCCGATCTGAGGATAAAAAGTGGGCAAGCTGATCTGTAAAAATGGTTGTTTGGTTTGTGTACGTATGCATTTAGCAATCTCTTTTTATAGATTATAGTAAAGGATGACTTGAAACAACTCAACACATTAGAGTCCAAAACAATTTATGAAGAAGGGAATGAATTTCAGCATTAGAAGTAATATTTCGTGGTTAGAGTAATTCAATGAAGCACAGATATTTCTACTTTATATTAGTGTCATCAAGGACCGATCCAATATTTGATGTTTGGGGGCATGACGTAGCTCGGCTACGAAGGAGTAAGAAACTAAAGAAAAACGAAGAAGAAAGGCTGAAAGAAAAATTATTAGGATTTCAATATCATCAAGTCTCCCTAAAAACAATAACGTAAGGTACTATTTATAGGCACCAATAGAAAACCTTAACCCTAATAGATAAATCCAAAACAAATACGATTAAATAAATAACTAATAATAATCTAAAAATATAATTAAATAAATAAACTAATAGTAATAAAAATCATCATTGGGCTTGGGCTTCTTATCTCGTCTAGGCCTAGATATGGGCCTACTCCATGCTCCATCATTCTCCTCAGGTTGAAAAGAACTCTGCTCCGAAGAGTGGGAAGAAAGGTAGCAATCCAACAATGAAGGATCCAAATGACAAAGATCATCCTCCAGTACCCAAGTAGCATCAGAATCAGGACGACCATGCCATTTGACAAGGAAGCGACGAAAACCACCATCTCAAGAAGTCACGAACTCATCATCAAGGATAGTGTCCACCATCTCCTTAAAATACTGTAACGAAGGCACAAATGGTGCACTTTTTCTAGCTCCACCTGCAGACACACTAGAAGGCAAAGTAGGAGGCTCAAGAGTGCCTCGATAAGGTAGTAAATCCTCTACATTGAAAACAGGACTAATATCCATGTCATTAGGCAAATCAAGAAGATATGCATTAGATCCCAGTCTACGAATGATAGAATAAGGGCCCATGGCTCTTGCATAAAGTTTTTTTGAAAATATTTTTGGAATTCTTTCAGAACGAATGCGAACCATGACATATTCACCAACATTAAATTTCCTAGATCTACTATGCACATCAGCAGCTAGTTTATACTCTTCATTACTTAGAGAAATCTTTCGCCTAATCTCAGCATGTAAGTCATGGATATGTTTGGTAAAGTTTTCTGCAGGTTCAGACACACGCATATGAGGTGGCAAAGGAACAAGATCAATGGGTGTGCGGGGTGAGTAGCCATTAACAATTTGAAAATGACTCTTACCAGTTGAACGATTAACAGAATTGTTATAAGAGAACTCAGCTGTAGGCAAAATTAAATCCCAAACACCTTGTTTTACCCCAACCAAACATCTAAACATATCACCCAAACTACGATTAATAACCTCAGTTTGACCATCAGTGTGAGGATGAAAAGCGGATGAAAATTTCAATGTAGTTCCAAACAATTTCCAAAGAATTTTCCAAAAATAACTAACAAATTTCACATCCCTATCAAATACAATGGTGGAAGGCAAACCATGCAGTTTAACAACTTCTTTAAAGAATAATTTAACAATATGGGAAGCATCATTGGTTTTGTTACACGGAATAAAATGTGCCATCTTAGAAAACCTATCAACAACCAAAATAGAATCATGCCCTCTAGCAATCCTAGGCAATCCAAGAACAAAGTCCATGCTAACATCCTTCCAAGGTTCATGAGGGACAGGTAAAGGAGTATATAAACCAATGTTTTGTTTCTTAGCCTTAGCTAACTGACATGTTCTACATTGTGCAACTATCCCAGTAACATCCTTTTTCAGAAAAGGCCAATAAAATCTATCTTCAACCAATGCAATAGTTTTATCCATCCCAAAATGTCCAGCTAAACCACCTGCATGCATCTCCCAAATTAACGAATCCATAAGTGAAGTTTGAGGTATGCACAATTTAATCACTTTAAACAAATAACCATTTTCAACAAGAAAGTCAACATACTCATGGCGGTTACCTTTACTAACCTCATCATAAATAATACCAAAGTCAGGACATGTAGAATACTCATCCTTCAATCTATCAAACCCAATGACATGAGCACTCATACGATGAAGTGTAACAGTTAATCGACTAAGTGCATCGGTAGCTTTGTTTTCAATTCCCTCTCTCTCAAACCTCTTACATTTTAAAATATGCAAATTCCGTTCAGGAAGTTTAGAGATGTCACGTTTACTATTGCAACTTTTTCGCTTAGTAGGTCTCAAAATAATGTTCTTACCCTTGTACTTAAATGAATTAATATTATATTTGCCAAAATTGATAACATTAAGATCATAACGCCAATGGCGACCTAAAAGAACATGGGCAACATCCATGGGTAGCACATCACAATAGATTTCTTCCTTATAATCTCCCATTTGAATAGAGACTAGACACATTTGAGTGACAGACAAAGTATGGTCATTCACCCATACTACCCTAAAAGGATTTGGATGCGGTTCTACTTTCAGGTTTAATAATTTAACAGTATCTTTAGAAACCACATTCATTGAACTACCCCTATCAATCACTAACTTACACTTTTTATCTCCACTCTGTATGACTGTGTGAAAAATACTTGTACGCTTCCAATTATCACTATCTACAGTCGTGGATAGCACACTTCTAACCACACTAACACACTCATTAGCATCAAAATCTTCTTCAAGACCATCTTCATCACCAAAATATTCTAAAGGATCAACAATTTGGTCTTCCTCAATTTCCAAACTACTCTGTTCAACATCTAATGCCAATGCACATTGGGGACAATGAGATGCAATATAACCCTTTTGATGGCACTTATGACAGACAATCGATAGATTACTAGCCTTAGACTCAATATGAGAAGCAACAGGAAGAGAGTTATGCAAACTAGACTCTTTGCTCCTAACGTTATTGGGCTTAACATTACCATTAGATAACATGGACTGTGACTTGGATTGACCTGTGTGTGCAAAAGAGGAAGGTCTATTGAACTTCTTGACTTCTAAGGCTTTTTGATATGCATCCTCTACAGTGTGTGGTGCATGCAATTTCACCATCTTTTGAATATCAAACCTGAGACTATTAATAAAACGGGTGCAAATAGCAAATTGATCCTCAGCATGGAACTCACTACACCTAAGCCTAGCTTCCTCAAATTTAGTAGAATATTCAGCTACACTAAGAGTCATTTGTTTTAGATTAATCATGTTGGAGAACAACTGACTCTTATATGATGGAGGAATGTACTTTTCTTGTAACTTTGCTTTCATAATAGCCCATTGGGTGATAGGTGATTCACCCAAATGAATCATGTCTTGCAACACATTCTGCCAGTACATTTTAGCTGAATTAGTTAATTTCATTTTGGCAAACCTAATACGTTCACTATCAATCATTTCATACCAATCAAAATATTTCTCAATAGCAACTAACCAATCAGAGAAAGCATTAGGATCCATTCTACCATCAAATTCAGGAGCACTGATCTTGACTTTTTTTGTGATATCTCTTGGAGGTTGTCTAACATGCCTATCCTGATCTCTACCCCAATTACCATTAACCCTATGTTGGTATCGTTGAGGAGCGCCATCCCCTCTCACCTGATTTAGTGGGTAATTTTGCCTTGGTGGTTGGTAATCTAATGAAAAGTTAACATTGGCAGGTTGAAACTGGTCACCTAGGTTGAACTGAGAGCCTCCTATATCGATTAACCTTGTATGAGGTTGAGCAATTGAAGTACTACCCAAGTTCATTCTACCCAAATTGTCATGCAAATCATTTGTAAATTCATCAAATTGATGTGAACCCCCAGAAGGATTTGAAAACCCAATGTGTGTTGACCCAAAGAGTTTTCTAACAGTTTCATCAACATATTCACCTATTTTATGTTTACCCAAATGTTTTAGAAGCAAATCCATTTTTTTATTCATTGCATGAGTTTGTTGTTTGAGGGTAGATTGACGTTGAGTCAATTGACCACACATTAAATTTAAATTACTCACCGATGCAGTGACTAAATCAAATTCTACTTTATTTGCATCATGATGACGGGTAATAAATGCTAGACTATCATTTAGATCTTAAGATAAGGCTTGTAGTCTTAAGTCAAAATTATTAAGTCTCTCAATTGGGTCTTTTGTGTTAGATGAGGAAGGTTCAATGGTATCACTTTTTGTGGCTGACATGCTGAGTTAAAATCTAAACTTTCAATAAGTAAGGAAATTTATAAACGATATGCTGATGCAACAAACATAAAGCTAAAAAAAATTTTTAATGCGATTGTATGCCACAATTTGCACGAATCACGAAAGAATTAACTAAAAATAAAAGATTTTTTTTAAATACTCTTTATACTCTATCAAATAAACTGGAATCTAAAACACTCAAACAAAATATACCTAAATATCACAAATATTAATCGAGTTTTCAAAATAAAAGAAAATTTACCTCGTTGAAAGAGCTTTGAGACGCCTACAATACCTTAGTAATGTTGCAAAGGAGCCAAACAAGGTGTGTATTTTTTTTTTTTTTTTTTTTACGGTGGGGTGTTGTCAAATACCTAAATCCGTCTACTACCAATTGCTGCGTCTCGACGTCGAATCAATGCACGTTGTGAAGCACAAACTGTTCTAGGGTTGCCGAAGGTTCTCCAAAAAGTCGCTGGGGTTTCGTCGAAGGTCGTCGGAGCTTCGTCGGAGGTCGTCGAAGTCACCGGTGAGTTCACCAGAGGCAGATGGTGCCAATGGTAGTGTTCACCGAAATTAAATATTAGTAAAACGTACGAAAATATACTCGAAGGGTTTGAAGGAGTGTAGAGCGACGTTGACGGCTGCGGTAACTACTGCGGCAGTTGCTGTTTAAGATCAACACTAAATCTGTTGCAACAACGGTGTACGACAGCTTAGGTTATTTAGGTGGGCACAATGATGAAAACTAGGGTTCTTTGAAAGAGTGGGTTTCTGACGGATATTGAAAGCTATAGGATCTTTCAGCTCTGATACCAAATTGACGTAATTCGGCTATGAAGGAATAAGAAACTAAAGAAAAACGAAGAAGAAAGGCTAAAAGAAAAATTATTAGGGTTTCAATATCATCAAGTCTTCCTAAAAACAATAACATAATGTGCTATTTATAGGCATCAATAGAAAACCTTAACCCTAATAGATAAATCCAAAACAAATACAATTAAATAAATAACTAATAATAATCCAAAAATATAATTAAATAAATAAACTAATAGTAATAAAAATCATCATTGGGCTTGGACTTCCTATCTCGTCTAGGTCTAGATATTGGCCTACTCCATGCTCCATCAGGGCAGGACTGAGAAATTACAAACAATGGGTTATTAGGAGTTTTGTAAAAATAAATAAATAATTGAGGGAACAATCCTTGAGAGAAATTCAAAATTTTCACTAAAATTATCCTAGATTTGTAAGAATTTTTTAGAATATTTTGAGCTACCACCTTCCTTTGTCCTCCCTAGATCAATTTTGGGTGTCGTGTTATGCCGAATACCTATAATCATTAGACACTTTGTGGACACTTAAGATGCATATCTTTATAAATTATAAATATTTTACGCATATGAAACATATTATAAAAAAGAATCTTGCAATCAAATATATAAATTTACATTTACTAATTCCCTATCATTTATTTTTATTATCTTAAGAATTTTTAGATCTAAAATTTTTATTTCGATCATAAATAGAATTTTTAAATTGGGCATAAATGAAAGATAAATGCTTTTTCAGTGAAAGGAAAAAATGAATAACTTTTTCATATACATAAATATAAATTTATTTATTAATTAATATATCCCTACCATAGTACCCTAATACTTTTTAAAAAATAACATTCCGATATATTCATATCATATCATATCCATATTTCATATCTGTATCCGTGCTTTCTTAGACAAAACCCAATGAGCAAGCACCGACTAATACTAGTGTTAAACACTTTCGCCTGCATATTGTCACTTTATCATACGTATAGGCGAATCATGCATCATATAAAGATGTGATTGTGCAGGGCTAAAAGTGAATACCTGCAATTACCGCTAGCGTTTCTCTTGGACATGATCATTTATATTCTAATTCACTTCAATTTCCTTTTTTTTTTAATTTTTATGCTGATGTTCAGCTTATGTACATAACTTATGACGCATCCACCGCTAAATTTAATATCCTCGAAATAAAACAAAAGAACCAAAAGAAAACTATTGCTTAATCATGAAGGATTAGCTGTGACAGAGAGCATAAGAAGGAAAAGCGAGTTTGTGAATTGAAGCTCTTTGCATTTTAAAACTATATATTCATAAAGTTGTCTTTGCTGATGCTAATATAAATTAATGCAGGCACCATTTAGTGGATGAATCTAAAAATGTATTTTTCTCCTCATCGAGCCTTTCAAGTTGTCTCTGGATAACAATGATCTTTAATTAAAAGTTGCATGCTCTGCCAAATTGTAAAAGGGTGTGATGACAACCAAAAGAAGTCAATACGCGTCTGGATGACTAAACCATTTGGATTTTCTCTTGGCCAACCCCGTTTCGACTTCTTGCCACTCCTAGTCTTTAAGTAAATACTATTTTTTTTTTTTTTGTTTTTGTAAGTCTTTAAGTAAATAATTTAAACAACTAGTGACCGACATGGATTATAGATATTGAATTTGACATCAAATACTAGAAAACTCTTTAATTGCACATTTTTCTCTAAATCCTAACTAAGTTACCAAGTACATACACTTCAAAATAAATGTCATATTTATATTTGACACGTATCGGATTTTCATACTCTAAAGATACTGAAAAACGTATCGAATACACATACATTACCTGACACATTCAATTATTTGATCTTTTTTTTTTTAAATATATAATTAAGATAAACCTAGATTTGAATAAGTACAATCTTTCAAATTATAAAACCTTTAGTCTCATATTTTGTTATATTTTATATACTCAATCATATATTGTATTATTAAATTAATTTTATTGTAAATATTATATTATATTCATACAGTAACCAATAAAAACATATTAAGTTTTATATTTTTTGTTGTATCCTATCATATCCATTCTACTCATTTTTTTTTTCAAATTATCATACGCATGTCTATAATTGTGTTGTGTTTGTAAATTGCATCCATATCCATGTTTCTAAGTAGTTAAGTTTCACTATTTTAGTGCTTAGGAAGTTCTTCAATTTTTTTAAAGAAGTGATAACATAGAAGTTGGTTATTTTCAGTATTGTCATGTCAAACCATGGTTAATTTAGTTAACAAAATTGAAATGAAAATTGACCCGCAATTTCACATAATCCAGACAGTAAAAAAAATTCATATATTTTTTACTTTGCCCCCCTAAACTGTCATAAATCTTATCTCAACTTTTTTTAAAAATCAAGGGGCTTAAACTTTTAATTTGTTACCATCTAACCCTTTTGTCAATTAAGTGGTTTTTTATCCAATTACCAAAAAAAAAAAAAGTGGTTTTTGATCCTCCAAAAAATTGAAGGTTGAAGCCCTCAGAAATTGACACGTGAACATTTAACTAATGGAAGGTTAAGATTACAACAAATTAAAAATTCAGGTACTTAACTGTTAAGAAAATAAGTATTGAAGTGACATCGAGGAGAAAGCTCAAGGGGAAAGGCGAGATTTACCCAAAATAAATTATCTACTTCAATCCAGTAAATGCTATACAAAATGGAAACCAAGTTGGTTTCTTAATAAGGAAAACATAACAAAACAGAGTAGCTACTTCAGGCAGTAGAAATTTAAAATTACCAATCACAACACCTTTTCCATCGTGTTATCAAGTTTCCATTACGTGGGCATGATCGATAATCAAGTTCTGGAAGAAAGGGTCAGAGGTTGCTTCTCTTGCTGAATTATAGTTGTTTAAGCGCTTCTTCAGTGAACGCAAATCTCTCTCGTCTTTTGAACTCCGATCCTGCCATAACACTCAAAGTAGAAGATGAATATGTATTGTGAACTGTCATCAATTGTCAGTCCTACACAGTTTACCCAACTACCAATGCATATTTCCAGTTATCATAAGATATGACGACATTAAAGAAGTCAATATAGCTTATGCACTTGGGTTTCTACAAAAAGAGACTGATACGCAGTTCTCCACTATGAAACACTGGTTATGTTCAAGCATTTTGGGCTCCACATTGAATGAAAGATGGACGTTAAACTAAATCCGAGAAAAGTAAAAGTTGGCAGAAATTAAATGAAGAATAAAAGTAATTCAACAAAAAATCTACTAAGTCACCAGCTTACGCTATTAGGAAATAATCCCAACAATATATAGCAAACTATTTGAACACTTTTCACTCACGTACAATTGATTCGCATGTGAAATAGAGACAAACAAACTAAATCAAATAAGGTTTATTAATATAAACAAACAAAGTGCACAAAAATAAACGAGGAATAATGAAAATTGAAGATTTCAACCTAAACCTCTTGAAACCATAGCTCTGACACCGTGATAAATCACCGTCCCAAAATCTTTAGCTATAAGGAAATAGTTCCAGTAATGTACATCAAATGATTTCAACAAAATCAATATGCAAGAGGAACTCTACGGTGTCATTACCCATTCAGTTACCAGGGTCCATTACAGTAGAACCATTATTATTATTCCCTTTATTGTTAGAAGGGTGCCACTATTATGTTTTTCCTTTCATTTATTGTTTAAAACATAGTCAGCATTGACCAGATTGATGAAATTTGAAAGGGGGGGACTTACATATGATTTCTTCAAGACCAAAATGTCAACCAAATATTGCAACCACAATACATTTGTCCTGGGGAAACTGCATAATCATAATAAAAAGGGTCAGTATCCAGAATGTTTAGGAAATGGTTAGTATGATACTAAAAATCACAATCAAGTGGAGCAATTATTGATCAGCAATATCTCTCCTCGCGGAAACAAAGCCCCATGTGGTGCAAAATGTTTTAAGATGCGCATAAATTACTTTACATCACAAAAATCTCAAGCTGAAAGTCTAAGGAGAATCTGAAGGGACAACAGCAGAAGCCCAAGAGAACAATGGATAAGGCGTGAGGAAATTGACAACTCATTGATTACAGAAACACAACAATCTACACGTGAAATTAGGAGAAGATCATAAATAAAATATAAGAAAAATGGAAAAGATTCATATGGCCCCCAAGTTGGGTGAGCTTCCAAACTTTTGGTGTCCCTAGAATCCATATATCATGAGCATTCTGAATAAGAATCTTAAACATATGAAAGAAAAGACTTTCCACCCCCCACCCTTTGGTGTGTGTGACTCCCAATTTCCTTCAATCCTATAAAAACAGTTAAACAGTAATGAAAGGATAAAAGTGAATGGGTTTAGTACCAAAACCAAAACTTGGCAAAATCAGCACCTAAGCTTGTCCCAACAATGACTATTCCTCTGTCAATACATGTGAACTTGATGTTTGCAGAATCAGATTCTCCTATAACAAAATGCACCGGTATCTTAAAAGACTGCACCTGCCATCCAAAGGAACCTTCTTTTTCACCTAAACTACCCAAGCCACCTTTTCTTCCATAGTTAGGGAAGAAATCTTTTCCAGCTCATCCACCACTGTCAAAAACATATACCACTCTCTCATGGATTCTCTTGGTGATTTAACTGAAGGATAAAACAATAATGGAAAAACAGAACCTGTGAAGCAGTTCAATGATATCATATGATCATCTATACAGGACCAAAAAGAAAGAAAAATGGAAACTAAAAAGAAATAATAATTACTAACTAATAATGGTGGTAGAGTAAATAAGAATAATAATGATAATGATATTGTTTTTTTCACAACTATGCAAATAGCAATTATGATATTGAATTCTATCGGAAGCAATTTAAGTCTTTTTATTTTGGCAGGTCCAAAACTCACTACAATTAGTTCTCAATAGTATCAAATATACTATTTAGAAAGCATAATAACAACGTACATTATAATAATCTAAAACTGCAATCAAGACAAGATCGTTCAGAAAAAGCTAGCAATTATATCACAAAAAATAGTTTGCTTTGGTGCATCAGTAATTAAAAGATGAAGATATAAAAAAATTAGACCTTCCTTCCCAGTATTCTTCAGTAACGTCTTTCATTTTCCGATATGTATCTGACTGCAAATTATAGCAATGGTAAATTAAGTGCAACTTTTTCAAACAAAAACCAGCATAGTTTCGAGGTACAGTGGCTCTCTTACTTGCTTATCTCCTTTAGGACCCTCAAAGAGCTCTGGGTCCAATGATAGGTCCAGAAAAAGAATATCTTCCCCTGTGAATGTAGAACAACAGTTCACTATGTGAATTAACAACAAATTGGATGTTGACTTTGAAAAATTGACAGGGAGAATTAGTAAGCACTGACCAGTATTGATTCTTGAAAGAGTGAAATCAATTATTGATACCCACAATCCAAATGTCTCAATATATATTTTCCTCCCTTCAAGAGTGAACTGCAATGTAGCAGAATCTTTCCGACTTAACAGAATGTTACCCCTGCAAGAAGCAACAAAAAATAGTAAATCAAGACTCAACTAAAAGGAAGCATTAACACAACAGTAGATTGCATGGTAACTAAACCAGTGCAAATCCCGATGTTCAAATTCATATGCAGCTTCTGCCACGGCCAAGGCAAATGTAACCTGTATTACATAATGAACAAATACAACTCAACAAACAAATACAACTCAGTAAAGTTAGAAGAACATAAAAGATTAATTAACTCACCTGAACCAATAAACTCCGTGCTTCATTGAAGTTCAAGAGCACAAAGCTTTCAAGATCCTGACCACCATGTTCTTGAACAAAAACAACATAACACTGAAGGGAAACTCATTAGATTTGTCGAACAAGACATGTAGCAAATAGTTGATAAGGATCATAAGAGAGTGCATTTTCTTTCTTAAGGTTATAGAAGCTAGCTAACCATATACCATACTGATTAAACACCACAGTCAAAATAAACTTCTCCATTTACTCAGCATATTCTAATATACATGCAAAAATGGAAAATACATGAAGAATGAACAACCTGCTTCTCTGGAAACTCTTTAGGATGATCATTTTCTGAACCATGTTTCCCATCCCACTCCTCCCAAGCTCTTATCAGGGCAGCATCATAAGGTCCTTGGCATATCCTTAAACTGAGGAATGGAGAAATGAAATTTCTTTAACTTGATATCATAATTGGGTATCTCTCATCTCTCTCTTCGTTGAGCTCCAAATGTGAGTGATGCCTATAAGTGAGGCTTAATGAAAGCTATGAGGAATGACCTCATGTTTCAGGTTTCTAAAATTTTATTCATCAAATCTGAGCCAATCATAACTACATTTCTCAGAATAAATGAGTTTGGAGTGGAATCATTTACTAGAATTTCTCTACGGTTTCGGGTGGAATCATAAGTTAAATGAACATAGATGTAAAGAAGATTTTTCTACTTAAATAAATACTTTAATAGGTTGAAATGTTGGTCATGAGCATCTTTTCAGCTAAGCAACGTGGATTGTTAACATAAACCTGACTAGTACATTAGGTGGACAGTGCAGAGTTTGCATGATATACAAGCGGGCCTACTATACTGACGACTGGCAATGCAGATTAAAAAAGATTGATACCCAGATATGAACCAACAGCCCAACACATAATGGGGTGAATTGTTCCATGTCAAACACTATGATGGATGTGACAATCCTCATAGACTAGCAAAATGGCACAAGCATATTTAAAAATTTTCAAAAGATAATCTTAGGGGCAAGTTAACATGCAGGAGAAACTTTTTAGTATATAACAAAGAATTTATTCTTACAAAGAGAATATGATAAGGAAAATAATAGCAATACACATGAAACGAAATTTAGATTGCCTTCCATTATGTCTATGTCCTTTTTCCAAATAGACATTTCACTACCCACTTATGTGCCCACACTCATCACTACCAAGAGAGATGGAGAATTTAATTAGTTAGAAAATGGACCAAACACTGCCTAGAAGTTTAAATTGTTTGCAATAGAGCAAAAAACAATTATAAAAAATAAATAACTTTGTCATCCACTTTTAAATAACAAAGCAAGAAATTTGACAAAACTCTGTGCCTCCAACATTACTTTGCCATTTTAAATAACAAAGCAAGAAATTTGACAAAACTCTGTACCTCCAACATTACTTTGCCATAAGGACCGATAAGAATATCAATTGAAAACCTAGAAAACTTAGCCCGCAAAACATAGATACAAGGACGGCTATATGTAATTCAATTTATTCATTAGCCCATGTTTGGCTATTATACACAGGTAGCATTTGGAGTGATAAAAAAAAAAAGAAAAAAGAAAAAAAAAAAACGTGGTTTTGGATAAATTTTGGCGTTTGGTGTTTTTTCCAAACCGTGTTTTTGGAGATGAATAGTGGTAAACCATTAAAACGGTTTTCCCAGATCCGTTCTAATAGATTCAAAAAATCTCTGCGCCCCTAATATCTCTCTCTCTCTCTCTCCCCCCCAAATCGCATTTTTTGAAGATGAACAGTGGTAAGCCGTTAAAACAGTTTTCCCAAATCCGTTCTAACTGATTCAAAAAATCTCTACACCCCTAATATCTCTCCCCCCCCCCAAAATTGCGTTTTTTGGAGATGAATAGTGGTAAACTATTAGAACGGTTTTTCCCAAATCCGTTCTAACGGATTCAAAAAATCTTTGCACCCCTAATATCTCTCTATCTCTCTCTCTCTTTCTCCCCAAATCGCATTTTTTAGATATGAACAGTGATAAACCATTAGAACAGTTTTCTTAAATCCGTTCTAATGGATTCAAAGAATCTCTGCACCTTTAATCTCTCTCTCTCTCTCTCTCTCTATATATATATATATATATATCTCCAAGTCGCGTTTTTTAGATATGAATAGTGGTAAACCGTTAAAACGGTTTTTCTAAATCCGTTCTAACGGATTCAAAAAATTACGAGGGCCCGG